>WAAG01025473.1:0-13010 GCA_013390105.1 Tichodroma muraria
ATAATATATATTATAAAATACATAGAAACAAATCAAACCTCCGAAACTATGCAAGTCAAATTCCTTACTCAACCAAGCCCAAAATAAAACAATTATCAGTATTCTTCATACCCTAAATGAAAGGCCTGTGCAGCCACCAAAAGACTGAAATTGTTATATGACATTAGGATTCTACCTCTAGAAACTGGACTTGGATGTTCTGTGATCTTGAGGGCTCACCCCTACCTAAAGCAGACTGGGCAACTTGTTTTGAAAGTTTGCTTCAAGCCCCTCTAAATAGAAAACCATACTGGAGAAGTTTTTTTCACTGCAAACACAGATTGTGATTGTGTTGCATGGAAATGGAGTAACTCAGCACATGGCAAACCAAGCCCAAAAGTACTCCAGGCTGGGGCAATGTTCTGTCCAGAATTACCTGGACATACATGAGAGATTTAAATCACAAGCAACAACTAGAGTGGCAGGAACTATTCTGTGTGCGCAAGTGGAGTTTCTTTGCCTCTCTCTCTCTCACCCAGGATAGGGCAGTATCAACTCCAACTGGCACATCTCTTGGAAAACTTAAAAAAATGCAATGAAGATATTTTTTTCCAGTCCAAGTGAGAGCCATTATGGCTAACATCAACAGTCACCTTGCGATACAAAAAGCTACAAAGCTTCAAAAAATAATGACAGCGAGCTCCTTAAGATTCTTCTCCTTGGAAACAGCTTTGTTAATTTTAAAATTAATCTTCACATGCTAATGGCTGGAAGGAGAAGCCTTAAATAGCCACTGATTTTCTACTGCAAACACACTCATTTTTCTGTGAAAGAACATCTTCTATTGGAGATGCACCAAAAAAATTGAAAATTACAAAGACAGGATATTAAATGTCATGTCTATTATATTTACCTGGAAATGTGTCTTATTTGTGTTCCTTTTGAAAGCACATAAATTATCAGAGGCTTATTGTTAGTTCAGTGAAAATCAATGCCAAGATTATTGCCAAGGAGTAGATTGCTCTAAAGCTATTTATACATTTTGTTTTCAATAAGAACACTGAAGATTAATACAGTGAGGAAGGCTGCAAGCTTACAGATATTCAGACACTCTGCTCTCGCCAAAATTGGCCTTGTTCCTTTCTCAGCTGTGTGAATGAGGGCTCTGTTCTAATGAGAGAGGATGCAGCCAAAGCCCACAATGGATATGTTTTGTCTAGGTTGTCCAGGGAGCTTTGGCAGACCTTGACTTTGTTTCCAATATGTCAGGGGTGGAAGAAGTGATCTCCATTAAAATACACCTAATTTCACTAAGAAAGACAAGAGTTTTTAAAAACTCAGCAGTGGGACTGGGATCTAAATGCCTCCTCTGCTCCCTATTATAATCTAAGAAATTATTTTTTTTTAGCATCAAAAAGGCAATGTAGCTAAATCTTGCTGAAGCATGAAAGAACTCCAGCTTGCACTGCGATTAAAAGGTGGATGAAAATTAAAAATTCAGTCCATCCAATAAGGTGCTGGATGGAAACCAAATTAATTCTTTTCTAGCCCCAGAAGTTCTCTAAACTGGATCTTCTGTTGTGTTTTCGATGGTTAATTAAAAGAATCTTTCTGAGTTCACAGGACTGGGACAAGGCTGCTCAGAGGCCCAAGGTCATCTTAACAACCAGGAGTGAACACAGGAGCCTCACACTCAGCTCCCCTCTCACCTGAAATATTTCACAGCCAGGGATCTTGCAGATGGCCCTAGCCCCCGTGGGCTGCAGCAGGGCAAGGCCAGTGAGTGGTGGCCGGCAGAGGCCCAGCCTGCAAGCTCTGAGGTTCCCCAGCACAAGTAAATAGTAACCATAGCTACAGCAGAGCCATAAAGCGGACTTTTTAAATTAAAAATGTTAATGAGGAGACTCAGGATGTGACTAACGAAATAAAAATGTTACACTATAATTGTTGTTTCTGAAATGGAAATATTGATTTCTTATTTGTTAGTTTACTCAGAGTGCTGCTTAGAAAGCCCACACAAGTCAGCTGCGGTACATCGTGGAGCTGCATGACTTCCCGAGCAAGTCCTCCTCATTTCAGCAGGAAAGTATATTAAGTGGAATGAGAGCTGGAAAGATTTAGAATGAAGTTGTTTTTATTGACATAAAAGCTTTTTCCTGTCAAATATTAACTATAAAAAAAAAAAAAAGAAAGTAAGGTTTTGTATTCTATCCTTACAATCTCTTGAGTCTGTGTCTTTTTTTGGTTACAAAATCATCTCAGTGGCAACTCAGGTGAGAAAGTAGCTGTGCTTTGTGGTCATGGTGCCCAAATTAGCTCACAAAATAACATAGCACAATGTCAGGGCTCAGGCTCTGGAGAATGCATAAATAGATAATCTTCCTAACATTCGCTATTCAGTAACCTTCTGATTTGGATGTATAAAGATCACTTATCCCTTTGTCATTCCTCAAAAGGATTTTATAAATATCCACTTTGCTCTAAGCCTGCAGAGTTGTTCAGTGCACAGATACTAAGATCAAAGCTGTTTACTGCCAGAAAGGGCCAAAAATGGAATTATAATTTGTGAAAACTTTCCACAGCACTCCAAATTCTGAAAAGTACAAAGTATATTTCACCATTCAACTTCTCCCCCTTTTTTAATTGTGATGTTTCCATTTGAAATATTGAGATGTTTTTGTCCAAACTCATTGAAAGGAAGGAAGAATCTTCCTTTTCATCATAGGAAGAAGCCCACTGGTACCCTCACCAAGATTCCTTTCCCATGTGCTGGGAGACAAGAGCTGAGTACAATACTAACAATGGAATAAAGATGCCTCTAGAAAAGAAAGGCACAATAAAATAGTTCTTAATGTATAACAGAAGGGAGGAAAATGTAGTAGGGAGAAAAAGAGGAAATTAGAATGCAGTGGGGAAATATGTGGGTAAAGAATGATAGGAGAACTTGCTTTCCTCAGCATAGGGCAGGAGGCAGGAAATCTTTATGGGCAGTTTGGGAACATGCCTTGTGATTGCTGGTACTTCAGGGCTCAGGCTTGCTTCTCACAGTCAATGCAAAGGCAGGTTTAGGAAGCAGCAGCAAAACTGGTTTATAAAAAACACACTTGAAGAGTAGCAAAGACTGCTACCTTGTGCCTCGCTCTCCCTCCCCTCCCTTCCCACACCCACCTCTCTGACACTCCTGACGCTGCCTCCTCTGCAGGGCCTCTATTCTTGTGGAGCAGCCACATTTTTCTGGGGCACTAGAAAGCACAGGAGATCTGAAAAGGGGGACGAGATGCATAACATTTAAGGTGAAGAGAAAATGGATGATGAGGGAGGGTGGGCAGGCTCAGAAATCAATATACACCCACACTGACATGCTGCCTCACTCATAAAATATAGTCTGTCTGAACCATCCAGATTAGAAACAAGCAATTCCTGTGTCCTTTTCCTACCACAGAGAAGCATACAGACCAGGCAGCACTGAGGGCTGTCTCTGAAGGGAAAGTCAGATAAAAACAATGGGGAGATCAGCTCACGCTGCTGACCCTTTGAAACCTCTCTCTGCACTTCAGAATTGACCTATGTCATTTTCTGAACACATTGACCCCAAACCAAAGCCACAATATATTGAGGAACCACATTTGAACTAGCATCACATTTTCCCATGAACATATTCCTGAAAAAAACAATAAAAAATTTAAAGTTGACAGTCCACGTGAACTGAGGATACCTGAAAATGTTCCTGATTAAATAATTCTTGAATATTTCAATGAATTATGCAGTTTTGCATGTGTGCATTCATTTCTCGTGTTTTGCATAATCTTTCTGATGACTGTATGCACAAGTGTACCATGTAGAAACAGCAGTAAGCCAATGTGATTACTCATTAAACTTAATGAGAAGGTTAGAATTATCTACTATAAAACTAAGATGAAAGCAAAATCACAAATTTGAAAGCTAACTAAGGGTTGAAACAAATTCAGGTACAGTTAGTTAATACCCTTTTAACATGCAGAAAAATAAATACATCATATTAGATATACATATCTATATACAAATATACAGCAAATTTGGATGCATGTTACCCAAGTGGAACTCAGCTGCGATGGTGTACAAAGCGATAAATTTAATTCTAATCAGACACATAACTCAGAGAATGCAAAACCACAAAGTACTTAAGGGCTCTCTTGCAACACTGGAATATTTTGATAGACAGATTGCAATCTGCCCTTTTCTGTTTAAACACAATGAACAAAGACAGAGCTGAATGTGTGCCTCCCGGTCTCTGTAAATAAATTCAGGGTCACTCCTACACAGAGGTCAGGGCTCTAACAACACAGCAAAAAATAGAAAAGGATGAAGCCCAGGGCCTGCAAATAACGTATGTGTAACAAGGGAGAGTTACAGAAGATGACCAAGTACAGCTGAGAGATCATAAAATCACAGAGTATCCTGAGTTCAGAAGGACTCATAAGGATCACCAAAGTTCAGCTCCTGGCCCTGCACAGGCCCATCTCCAAGAGTCACACCATGTGTCTGAGAGCATTGTCCAAGCACTTCTTGAACTCTGCCAGGCTTGGTGCTGTGACCACTGCCCTGGGGAGCCTGTTCCAGTGCCCAAATACCCTCTGGGGGAAAACCATTGCCTAATATCCAACCTGAACCCCTTCTCAGCTTCACATGAGTTACCTGAGTTCCACTACTGGCCACCAGAGAGAGAGATCAGTGCCTGCCCCTCCATTTCTGCCTGAGAGGAAGCTGTGGACTGCCCTGAGGTCTCACCTGTATCTCCTCCACGCTTACCAAGCCAAGTAACCTCAGGTGCTCCTGATATGGCTTCCCCTCAAGGTCCTTCACTGCGGTAGCTCTCCAATAGGTTTAAAGCTTTCTTCTATTGTGGCACCCAAAACTGCAGTCAGATAGTTACAGTTTAGTATTCCAGGAAATCCTCAAAGCCCTTCTTGAAGAGGTGGCTTTAAGGATGCTTTCAGATGTTTTCCCTGACCAAAGCTTGCTGCAGAGGCCTGGGCTTGGCGCTCGCGGCAGCAGCCCCCGGGTGCCTGCTCAGGGCCTGTGCTCTGCCAGGTGGTTCAAAAGCCCACAAGGTACCTTTGAGCCCATGTGTGTGTTTTAAGAGATGTACCTCCACTTACCCCTAGACAAAACCCAATGTTATCTTTTTGTTGGGTATTTTTCTCCCCTCAATTCTCATTTCTCCTAAAAGCATCATATTAAAAATAAAAAATTCGCAGCACCCACAGTTTTATGCATGTGAAAGAGGTGGATTAGCATTTAGTTGTTACCTCTTCAAAGACATAATCGAGGTAAAAAAAATCCCACCAACAAAATCTCAAACCCCACCAAATACAAACCTTGTCCTCTCCTCCTCTGCACCTGTGCATGTGCTCTGACTCCCTGCCCATGGCACTCGCAGGGCGATGGCACTCGGACCTTTCTCCCTGTCGTGCTGTGCAAACACTTCCCATGAGTTAGCACCACTCTGGGGGTCCCTGCCTCCGGAGCGTGATGCCTGCAACCTGATGTGAGCGACCTTTTAGAGTGAAGGAACAAAAAGGGGTTGTTTTCTTCACCCAGGTGTTTCTGTGGTAGAATGGGCTGTAAAACCTGAATAGCTGTGAGCATTCAAAGAGCAGGCATGCAAAAAAAAAAAAAAAAAAAAAAAAAAAAATATTTAAACAACTCTATAAATGACCTAGGGATGCGTGTCATTGGTTTTGAAGCACTATCTAAAGAATTTTTATGCTGAAAACACTTCCATTGAGACATGAGTCATATTAAGCAGCTTTGTGGCAGATACGGCAGCTCCTGTTTCATGCAATCTCTTTCTCTGAAAGCTTTGATTGAGAATTAAGCCACATTAAGGGTTTAGTGGCTGAGCCTGGGAGCCTTCAGTAAACTCCTTCCTGAATTATTTGCTGCTGGAGCTCATCACCCATAATAATATTTTCAGAATTTTTCCCCTATTATCTTCTTCTGTCAGGTTAAATTCATCTTTTTGATGAGACACATTAACCACTGTAAAAGAAGGACAAAAGATTCGCTACTCAATAGGGAGAAGCAGCACAGAGTGTTGTTACTGTCCACAGGTCTGCTATTGCACTTGGTGAAATATGAAGGACATTTCAGCAGAATTTTAAAGATAAACAGTTGAAAATAAAGAATTTTCTTGTCCACAGTCCATCATCTTTAAGGACCACAGCAAGGTTTCTTCTACATTCACAGCTTTAGGATGTTTCTACGCAACATGTACAACAAAGTGAGAGACCTGCACCAGTCTTACACATAGACAAGCATCAAGTTAACAGTTGTGGTTTAGGCTGGGCTCTCTTCCCTTGCTTCTCCTTAGCTGTGAATTGTCTTAGGCAGAAGTTATCCTATAGAAACAAATGGAATGATAAGTCTTGCTCAAAATACTCAGCTGCCAGGCAGGCAAGTGGGGATTGAAAGTTAAAACACTCCTGAGAAGTGTAGAACTCCAGGACATGGTAAATTCTTAAATTAACAAAGCTGCAAACCATGCGTTCTCCCTTGCTAGGCACTGCTCTTACAGGGATTGCAAGAAAAGTCTTACCCTTAATGAGCTAGGATCCAGTTATGCAGAAAATGCAAAGACACATTTTAAACACCTAGGGATGAAAGGACAGAAAGGTTAAGACAGTTTTGATCTGTATACTATCTGAAAATAAATGCAAATTCTCTCTCTGGCAAATGTTCTCAGAATACCTGGAATAAACCAAACCCACAAAAATTATTTTTCTCTAATGCCTTCATGAAAATACTAATGAATTGAAAAAAATTTGCTTGAGCTGTAAATATAACAGATATTGGACAAATGATACCAGACATTAAATATAAATGATATTGAAATGTAAGACAGATGTCAAAAAGTTTTAAAGAAAATCAAAAGAAAGTGTTTCAGTAGGCTTAGATTTCCTTTACATAGGTGGAATTCACTTGGATTTTCAACTCCTTAAAAGATTTTATATGACTTTTGGAAAAAAAAAATCCCTTCAATCAATAAGACATTGTAAATATATGCCAGGATAAAACATACAAAATATACTTTTACAGAAGTTACTCACATATATATAAGTTTATATAAAGATAAAAATAATTTCACTCTTCACTGTGGTGAACTCAACCACTTATGAATACGCTTGGTCTAATTTCACAAAATTTCCATGTTTTGTGATGGTATCAAACCATGACTGCAGAGAGCTGAAGGCTGATACCAGGTTAAGTGAAAGGGAATCAGAGCCATTCTGCTTTTCTGAGTGCCATTATGGTAATGTGATCAGTACCTTGACAGATGCTAAGAAGAATAATTTTGCTGATTGACTTTTCTTCAAACCTAAGGCTGTGGGCAATCAAAGAAAATATGAACATCTGGCTAAGCTTTTGATTGCCATGCTCACTGATATAGTGCACCCAAATAAGCAACAATTAGTACAGCTTGTGTCAAAAGACCCATCAGTTAATTCAAATTAAGTCAGGAAAATTGAATCCAATTGGCATTCATGCATATTTGTATGTGAAGTTTAAATAAGATTCTTCTGCATTACATTATCCTTTATTTACAAGGGAAACATATGCAAAGTTTTGTGGTTTAAGCAAATATTTTCAAAAACTTCTGGGAAAGAAGCCTTCTTAAAGCCAAACTTCTGGGGAAACTCTGTGTCCTTTCAAAGGACATATTCAGTCTAATAAACATAAAAATCTGTTGGCTCTCTCACGTTCATATTTCTCACTTCTTAAAAAATTCACAAATTTGGACAAGTTATTCGTAGGCATTTTGTCAGTAGCAATTACAATACTAGCCAAACTGATATGCAGGTAAATCTACTAGCTAAGATGGTGGCCAAGATAACTACCAGACTGTAGTAAGAAAGAAAAACCTGAAAGCGGAACACTACTTTCCTCATGGTTTTGCTCAATTCTGAGTGTAAAACCCTGGGAATATGTATTTTCTTTTAAAAAAATAGCTTTCCTGTTGGGATTCTTTTTATGGTAATAGTAAATTAGGTTGTGTGAGAACCTGAGATTAAAACTAATCAAAGGCAAAAGACAAGTTGTGTGCCTAATTTTTTAAAAAGAGAAATTTAGAAAAAAAGGTAATTATATTTTATTTAATTCTATCTCCTTGCAGTAAATAAACTTTAGTCATTGCACAGTAGATATTGTTTCCAAGTTAAGATGTTAAAATTTTATTTGTAACTTGGGTGTGAAATCTGGTTTTTTCTTAAAAAATAGTGACAGACTCTCTCACTGAGGTGCTATTTGTGCTCAGCTAACTAGAAGTGAAATTTAACTGTAATCTCACCTAAATCTCAGTTTTCTTAATCTGACCTGATTCTAAAATGCTGTTACAAAATTCCAGGATTTCTTAAACTCATTCAGATGTGCTAATCTAAAGCTGAACGCAAGCCAGCGTATCTCAGACTGCACGGGGGACAGGGTCACGCTGGCAGCCCCAGCTGCAGCTTTGCTCATGGGCTGGGGTCACATTGCACCTGTAGCCACTGCTCCTGAGTGCCCAGTGTTGGCAGAGCTGGGAATACCTAAAATACTGACAGCAGAAGAGGGACCATGTCACAGGAGAAGGCTGGGTGAGCCAGTCCACTGGCCAGGACTCACATGCTACATTATCAGCTGCCACTGATGCAGTGAGTGTGGCCAAGCACCTGTTACACGGGTTTTTTTCTTAGGGTTTGCTTTGTTTCGATGGCAAGAAATAAGTTTTCCTAATCACTGACTTTTGTGAATATTAAGACTGAAACACTCTTGAGAACAATCAGATCAATTAATTAGAAAACTGTTACTATGCTGCCTTCATAAATCAAGAGTTACCTTGTGATCCACAACTTCAAACAGTCTTTTAGCAGCTGTTTTCTTGAAGTTCTTTTCTTTAAAATACTAATGTCTCGTATACATCCATCTTCTGATTCAGAGGTTAAGAGTTCTTCGACTAGTGTTACCTTTGGAAATATAGTTGATGAAAAATCCCCTAGGTAGTCTAATGATATGGTTCAGTTACTCTCAAGTGCACAAGCCCCTTATAAATGCTATTCAAAAATCAATATCAATCCTTCAATGCCTTCAAAAGTTGTGGAGCAAGGGCCATAATAATGGTGATTGCCGCCAGCAAAATAACTGTTCAGTGATTAGACTGCAGTGGCCTGGAAGTCCAAAGCCCCCTCAGTAACTTTCAAAATGGATGTGTGCTGGGAAATGTAAAATCATCCCTAGCAAGCAGGTCAGTAGCTGCACTTTCTAGTCAGGTACATACTTACTTACCGTGTTGCTCTCTCATTATTGACATAAGGTTTTTGAGAAGAAAGTCTGCTAAAATCAGGTAAGCTGCCAAGCAGTAGGTCAGCATTTCAGACGTTCAGCACAGCAAAGAGTGCTGTGCACCACAGGAGAATCAGCTGGCAGCCCCTCCCTTTGCCTGTTTTATTCAGGAATCTGAAAGTAGACTAAAGAGAATACAATTTCAGAGACTGTGGTAGTAGGGGAAAAAATCAGTCCAAGTGAAAACAACAAAGCAGCATGCATAGTTATGGTATCTATTCTCTGAGTAAAGCAGCTGCTTGCTTGGAGTCAGGAACAGGGGAATATTAGCAAGGTTTGAAGCCGTGTGGCAGTGACTTTATCACTAAGACTCTGAATGTAATGTCATGGTATTTGCCTGGAGTTCAAGCTTCCATGGTTTGCACGTAAGAAGGTCATAGTGGACAGTACCAAAAGCTCAGCACAGGCCTGATGTAGCAGTCATTGCTTTGACTCCCCAGAGTCAGCTCCACCACCGGAGTAAGAGACTGGCTACAAGTTACACAAAGCCCAAGCTGCTTTAGGGCGTTGCCTTCCCATCTCATTATTTTCTGCATGCTGATACTGAATCAAAACAACCCAGGCAACCAAAATAGTTTGCCAAGACATCAGAGTTTCCTTAAAGTCTGCTCTTTGCTTGAATCCATGCTTGACCCATGTGTACAATTCACTCTCAAGAATAAAAGTTATTACAAAGTTCTCTCTCTCCAGAGAATTCTTGGCAAATGAGTGGTCCATCTTTCCTAAAATAGGAAGTCCTTGGCATACAGAATAGACAACCTTGCTACATATACACTTCACCCTATGAAAACTTTAACGTAAAAATACTGGAAAAAATTGTCCATATACATACATAGATCTATGGCCAGGGATGTTACTTGCTACAAAACACAATGAATTATGATATAATATAAAAAAAACATTTTGGAAATTGAAAGACAGTGATGTTTTTGTATGTTAGAAAAAGAAGTACAAAATTAAGATTGAAGAAGGAGAACTCTCAATTATTATTTTTTAATCCTGCATTGGATTTAAAGTATTTTTATTTCAACCATCTCTCAAATGTTAAAGTTAATTTTCTACCAGTATTCCTACCAATTTAACTGTCTTAACAAGTTCTGGAAAATCAACCTTTTTTGCAGACATGCTGTACCACCACCATGTTGAATTCTACATCTCCATTAACCATAATAAAATCATTATCATGTGTTTTTCCTGCATGTATAATATACTGTTTGCATGAATTCCTATTGCAACTGGAAGTATATTGTGCCATCTAGCAGCTGAAAGTTCAAGCAATGCATAAATATTAGAATAGAGAAAGCTTAGTGTGATTTCAGAGCCATTTTCACTGAAAATTCTCTGAACTGGCCACTCTCTGTGCCATCTGTTCTCATAGGACAGATTCTGGTAGCTGAGGGGGTTTTTGTTTCAAAAACTTTGAGTACAAATGTTATGTCCAAATATATTCTCTGCAATAAGCATTAGGTAGTGAAATAAATTAGACTAAGTACCTACCCAGGAGTAAAATTTAGGTTTTACAGGCATGAGTGCTACCAGAGGTATCAGACTCAGAGAACCCATTATGATTTAGACCTTACTGATATGGCAATAATAAGATACTTTAAGCAAGCTGTTGGCTGAATCAGTCAAGTTAATCTCAACTGTGTATTAGTGAAGTCATTTTACCCACATAAGCTGATTTTAGTCTATTAAGACAGCCCTTTTACTTCACAGTGTGCATAGTCATTACATTTCCCTACTTTCGTTTGTCTTCATTCAAAGGAGCACTCAACCACCTTGGTGCTTATTGCCATTAACAAGATTGTGGTCTACCTTAATACAGTGTCAAAAGAAGTCACAAAGAGTCATGTGGATGATAGCAAGAGAAACTGCATCAGTGTGCACAACGTTACCATGTAGATGAGAAATATAAATGAGAGATGAAATGCAATTTAAGCAAACACTCAGATGGAAAACAAATGTGCCATTGCAGTAAACAATTCCTGAAGCAGCTGTATAGGAGTCCTCCTTCAATTATAATTCTTGCAATGGGATTGAAAATCAGAAGAAATCAGAATTGTTAAGCAATCTGGAAATAGCAGATATTTTCACAAAACTTGTTACATTTCAGTGAAATTATTCTCTTTTAGTGACAAGACAAGCATTATGAAACATAGAGAGTTAACTGCATGAGCATCCTAAAAGCTTGTGTATTAAAGCTCAGAAGTTCATTTGGCAGAGAGACTATTAGACCCAAAAGCTTTCTAGTTCATTTTAATACCCTCTGTTTTTCTCATTAGTGCTGGCACTGATGTTCCATTATTATTGTAGGATCTGATCATATTTACCAACCCTTGCTACTTTTCCTCCTTAGAGACCTCATCCAAATCACTTTTGAGTATCTAGCAGATGTTCAAGATACTGAGTTCTTAGAAAGATGCAAAATTCTTTATACCAACCACATGAAGTACAGCTACAATCTCTAACTTCTGTGCTTAAAAAGTAAAACTTTCCTTGAAGACACTGTCTCATATTAGTACCTGCTGCTGGTTTTATCCTCTGAATCAGCTTGTGCTGATCATGGAGGATTCAGAGTCCCAGACCAGACTAACCCCACACAGCTGTACAATGTCCTTATGTTTTGCAACCAGCACTTATTATGCACAACATTTACAGCACTCCTTTTGACATAACAGTCTTTTACTATGAATCCTTGGCCTCCAATGCTTGGTAGAAAAAGAAACGTAACTCCTGAGGCCAAAGTGTATGGATGGGAAAGGAAGGTTTTGCCTTTTACAGTACTGATCTTATTTTTAAAATGCACACTCAAGGGAATATGTTAATTTGACTGAGTACCCCTCACTTCACTAAGGAATCAACTTTTTATCAGCATTGCAGGTTTGTTCCCCAGCTCTTGCATGAAATGAACTCATGGGAGCTCTGCACAGCTAATAAGTCTAGTGCTTTTTTAGAAGAAAAGTGGTTTGTCACTGTACAGCAGCGTATGACCTGCTGAGGTCAGATCAGATGCAGATTGTGTTTCAGAAGCACTTGCAATTTTCATTTCCTCTGAAGTTAAAAGTAAAAATGTCTTCAGGATAAGAAGCGTCTTCATTAAGGATGGGTTTCATATATGCCTTAACCTCCTTCCACATTAGCCATAGGTGAGTTAATAAGATGCTCAAAGTAGACTTCAGTGAACATGCAGAAGCAGCAGGTAGGTCAGAAGAAATCACTCATCTCTCGCTGGCATAGCAGCCACATTATGTGTGTGGATACAGAGCTGAGAGGAACAAGAGTTATGCTATCCAAACTCAGAATTCCATCAGCAGGGTCAAATCACAACTACTTCCCACCAGCAAGGGAGACCAGCCCCAGCTATAACCACCACAAATTGTAATTTTGTGAGTAAGCGGGAGTCCAGTAAATTATTTACATCCATGTGTGTTAACTAAGTCCTTATAATCTGTATTTCTTATGCTAACACACGTTTTCCTAACTTTTTTTATAAGACTAGCTTTGGAAGCAGCTTTCTCTTTCAAGAGCTTCTCAACTCCCTTCACTGCCTGCCCCTCTACCACTTTTCCAGAGATGTATTCCCATGTATCCATATTTGCTGTTTTAAGCCCACACTGGGACAATGTAAATCAAATCTAATCTGCTAAACTGCTAATTGTTGAAATAATGTGGGG
>WAAG01025477.1:1041-15981 GCA_013390105.1 Tichodroma muraria
ATGCAAAGGTTGCTCAAAAGCAGGATGGTGATCAACAGCAACACACAAAATCAGCAGCAACCACCTGAGAGACACTAAACTTCTGGGATTTGATACAGGTTTCTTGTTTTCTTAAGCTTAATACTGCCAAAGCCTCCTGTGTCCAGCAAGAAATTCATGAGAGTTGACAGAAATTAAAAGGTCTTCACAATGTAACCATCTTTCAGCAATTGACTGTAGGTTAATTGATAATTTATTAATTAGGAACAGCAGGATTATTAGTTATAGCAGGATTATCTTGATTATGTTTTGAATTTAGAGGTCCTTTCACATAAGCAATAGCAGGAAATTGCTTGTTGTATCCTTAATTTCTTCTTTTAAATTCACAACTAAAAGGACTTGGGAATGTCCTCACCTCCCTCCCAAACTACAACCTTTCTGCTGGCTCCTTATTGATAAATGTGCAAAACATGTACAAAACACGACAAAGCAGGACAGAAAACATTTATCACTCCAAATTTTTCCTGAAGCATATAAACCATAATTCAAGCACTTGCTTTCAAATGCTTAACTGATGTGTCCTGCTAGCTTAGTATTTATATCCAGCCACTTTTCTTACTGAAATATCTGTTTTCTTTCAAAGCTGCTCTGAAGTGGGTTAGATACAGTACAGAAAGATCCACAACCCCAGCCTGAAGCCCAACACACACAGAGCTCCAACTGCAAGTCCTGAACTGTACAGTTTAGTCCTTTAAATGCATTATATTCTATAACATATAACTTGAAGCAAACCACATCTTCAAAAAAAATGCCTATAAAAAAAGACCAGGTTAAAAATAACCATCTTACCAAGAAGGTATTAGCCCTTGGCAAGCTGGACAACGATTGTACACAAAACACACTGTAGAGAACCGAGAGGAAATGGTAGAGGATCTGTAAGGCTTTCTACACTTTTATTCTTCTTCTGGCCCAACACATCTTTTGATCTCATTCAGCTTCAAGGTCATGTCAGAACAGTCACAAATTCATCTCCATTATGTGCAAAATTCAAAAATATTTACATAGACAGATAAAACTGCAAAAGTAAAACCAAAACTAAGGGCCAGGGTCGCGGGTTAAAATATTTCTTCAGAACCCAAGAGACAACATTTTGGGTGTATTTGAAAATATACTCTGACCTTTTAAACCAAGGTACAGTTTGTTTCCACTGATAAAAAGGTTTATTTGTTGAGGAAAATTAAAAGAGGATCTTTCTTGTGAACATCAACTTTTTCCTTTCCACTACAATCCCATTTGCTGACAGACTTGTTCACACAGTGACTTTCTGTATCTCCTCTCCCTCTTCTCCGTGGTCACTCACTCTGTTCAGCAAAAAACCACTTTGACTCTAACCCTGTCTTTGACAGCAACCTGACATGGATGTGAGTTACAATAACTCCAGTGTCAAAGATATCATACTGAGTTACTAGATAACAATAGTGACAGCCAGACTCCAGTAAAAAGAGACATCTTCTCCATGACTTTGAAAAGCAACTGAATAACCCCTTCCAAGCAACTTTCCCCACTTAATGAAGATCCAGGGTAACTGCTTTGCCTACAACTGAAAATGCACAGGAACTGTATTTGCCAAAAGTCCTTTGGATGGAAAAAGAACAAAGAACAGGAAGACATTTCTTAAATAATCAATTCCACAGAACATGGATTTACACATCTGGATTTAAACGTTCTGCAGGTACAGCATGTTTTTTTTCTGTGGAATTTCTATAGCAGTGCTGACCCTGGAGAAGCAAGGGCAGAACCCAATCCGATCCCAAGCCATGGCTGGGGTTAGGCAGCCTCAAGTGGTTGGTTGGATGGAGGATGACAACAGGCATAGGGAAGTTCTCAGAAAGTGATCCATGTTCAAACCAGTGTTCACAGCTGATCCTGCGTCTGCTTCGGAGATGGAGCTGTTGTCACAACCACAGTGGACATTGCTTTAGTAGAGCCAGAGACTGTTCCTTGCTGGAGATGGGAGGCGGGAACTGTTTGAATTCGCACCTGTGTGAAACGGAAAGAAAAAACTCGTTTCAAGAACAACCTGGTGATACAATGACTGCACCTGCCTTGTACTCTGGCAAAGTACCTGCTTCTGCTGCCCACAAAAACACCAAGCACCAAAAACAGAACAGAATCTGTCATAAGAAGATCATTCCATCCACTACCCACGTGAGACGATGACGGGAGATTTCCAGATTAGAGAGGAAGGCCTGAAAACTAGTTTGAATAAAAACCTGTATGTCAGCTGCTTTTACACATTTTCAGAAGAAGAACTTGGATCCATTGGACATCTCACTTCTACAGACTTGTTACTATCAGCTGTCAATGCAGATTAATTATTTGGAATTACAGAACACTAAGCTTCCAGACAAAAGGATGGATATGCAAAGCAGTTATGTGATTTCTTCAAGAAAAAGTGACCCACAGAAGCCAAAGTACAAAGCACTTCAAAGACTGCTCAGTGTACAGAAAAATCCTGACAGGACCTTTGATTTTACATTCATTACACTGGCAGTCTTTCAAAAACATTTAAAAACTTTATTTGGATGGAGAGAAGGTAAAGGTGATGATAGATTCCATGTGCTTAATGCAGACACTACTACCAAGCTATGTGCCTGTTCTTTTTCCACAACACTATGTATCCAGTGTAGTCCTCATGGAGATGTTAAGTCATAAAAAAAAAAGTAGAATGAAGAATGATCATTCTAGGTGCCCTTACTTGTGTGGCTTGACCTTGCTGCTGCAGCTGCTGTAGTTGCTGTGCAGTCAGAAAACTCACAGGCTTGTTCCCAGCAATCAGTTTAGTCCCTGCTGGCATTGTAGTCAGGATGATATTTCTGCCTAATCCACTGATGCTAAGGAAAAATAATAGTTGAAAGGTTAATAAACAGCACAGCAGGCCCGATCTTTTCTACTCCAAACTATTCTTCAATTGCTAGTAGATTATAGTTCTACCACATGTACTAACCATTTTAAGTGTGGGTTTTTTTTCCCCCCATAAAACTGGCAAATACACTAGTGACAAGTTTATGTCAGTATTTATAACTGATAGAGAATTAATTTAGCACACAAATCACACCCATTAACTCTGGACCATGCACATCACTGGGTTAGCCTGATCAGACCTGAACACTTCTCAATGCAGAAAACAGCTGAGCACTTGAAATATTAACTAAGAGAGAGACTATCAGAATTTATGGAAGAATAAACAAAAAGCCTTCAACATCTGAATGCCAGAGGAATTCTCACTAAGGCAGTTAACTTCTCTTGAATGGAGAGATGGCTTCAGATTACAGATATTTTTCAGTGTGTTAATTCTTGCTCAAGCATACAGAACTAATCGAACAGCTGGTTTCAAGGCACAGAATGTTTTTCCTTCGGTGTATTTGCTAGAACCTGCGTCTCAAAATAAGTAACTAAAAATTACAATCTCGTTGCTGACACCATATCCACTCAATTTCTTGCTGTTGATGGACCTGTTAACAGACTGCAATCTTATTCCAGCCTCTGCTTGCTTGCTCCCCAGGAACTCACTGAATACAGACCTTCCTCAGCCATTTTCTAAAACAGAACTACAAGATGCAAAGCACTCACTTGGCACCGAGGTTGCCCTTGATGATGGGGGCAGTGACCACGCTCTTGCCCTTCACTGGCTGGCTGATCACTGACAGGGGAACTGTGATCCGTGCTGGAAGTTTGCCCTGGGAATGGGAAGAACACATGAGAAGCCATGGGGAGCTCAGCAGAGAAACTGCCTGACAACATGGGCTGCTTTGTGGGAGCCCTGAGAGCAGAAACCAGCAGCAGCTTTGCTGATGAAATCTGTGCTCCAGTTCACACTCCTTAAAATTCTCCTCCTTTTCATTCACTACACAGCTGCCTGAACCCTGAAAATCCACATCATCTTTGCACCACAGGATCCATGATTTTTATCCTTAGGAAACTACCATAGTGTCATTTAGCTTATGTAACCACAGTACAGTTTATGGTGCCTTCAGATTTGGGCATTAAAATAGCATTAAAGGGGGAAATCAGTAAAAAAGTTAATACAAGTAATAAGCACTTCTAGTTCTGAATGTTCTATGACACCATTCCAAGGGAAATTATTGCCAAGGTGTGGGGCAAGACAAAGATGCAAAGTTTATTTCATTCACTTGCAAGAGGAGATAAGAGAAGTATCTGACTTTTTTGGGGGCATTTAGCTGCAATTTGAACACCATAAAATGAGCTGCAGACCCATACCCAGAATACAAGTTGTGGCTGCCCCATCCCTGGAAGTGTTTAAGGCCAGGTTGGATGAGGCTTGGAGCCTCAACCTGATCTAGTGGAAAGTGTCCCTGCTCATGGTAGGGGGTGGGACTGAATGAGCTTTAATGTCCTTTATATCCTAAATCATTGTATGACTCTGCCATATTAATTTGAGTCTTTGTGGATGCAAAGAGCAGTTTTCAGCCATAAAACATCAGTGTATTTCGGCAACCCCCTTCTTTCCCCACCCCCAGTGAGAGCCCAGCATTACTCACTGCTTGGGACGTAGATACCACTGTGGTGCTGACGGGCACCTGCCGCACAGCTGCGGCTCCCGTGCCGATGGTTATGGGGGTCCCCGCAGCTCCTGAGGCCACAGCAACTGCTTTGGACACTGTGGCACTCACAGTAGGTAAGGAGGTGTGGCCTGTGCCAGCAACGCTTACCGCCGAGGACTGTGGCACCTGCTTAGCGTGAGTGGCTACAGTGATGGTCTGCCCGGCTTTGGGGGGTATCACTCCCAGCCCCTGCACAATTCTGATCGTGGCAGCTGGCTTGGCCTCCGTGGATGCCACCGTGGTTATGGCTTTGCTCTTCTGATCTGCCACAGTCACGCCCAGGGCAGGCATCAGGCGGAAAGCAGAGCTTGTCGGCTCTGCAGTCTTTAAGTCAGGAGTCACTTTAACCACGGTGCCTCCAGCTGGGCTGGAAGAGGCAGGAGACACCATGTTTGTCTTGGCTGGAGACTCAGCAGTCTGGACAGGGTTGGATGTCACGTGCAAAGTAGCAGAGATGCCTTTCCCACCAGCACTGCTTCCTGCAGCTGCTGTGAAGAGGTCCTGAGTCAGTTTGACAGTAGTGACTTGAGACTTGGCCAGGGTAGCCATCATGTCCGGAGTGATGCGCAGCACCGTTTGTCCCTTCGCGTCCGTGGTGATGGAGGACGGGGGCAGGCGCAACACATCCTTCCCTTGGATCCGAAAATTGGTCGCTGTGAGTGGGATGCCACTTCCAGCCTGGGTCTTCACGCCAAGTTGTCCTGTAATAGCCACCTGGGAGAGATCAGAGAAATTCTTCTGTCAAACTAGGACAAGGTCCAAGCCACACTCAAAGCAGAATTTCCCAACAGGATGATGTTTGCTCCCACTAGAATGCAAGTGGAATAAGACTAGCACTCAGTACACTACTGAAAAGGGTTCTGGTTGTGTATCACATGGCATTCCTAATCCCATCTGAAACTGGAAATACTTGTGGAGCTGGTTTCTTTTCCAAATAAAATGAAGGAGAGATCACTAAAAAACCTGCACAAATACATCTTTCACCTGTACATGAAAACAGGGCTCAAACACAAAACCTGCACTGCGTCAAACTGCACAGTCCACCAACTCACACAGCATTACAGCTCCCAAATGTTCACATCTGCACAACAAATGGGAAACAATCAGTATGTGGAGCCCAATTCCTTGTCTCTCCCTCCCTCTCACCTGCTTGATGATGTTCTGGCCAGCCACATTCTGAATTACAGTGGTGGAGGAGGTGCTGGCAGCAGAACTGCCTGGAGAGCTGGTCCCTGGCTTCACAGCAGGGCTGGACACAGCAGGCAGCCCCGCCACAGTGATACCTGCCTGGCTGGCCATGGAGCTTCCTGCTCTCGGCATCTGCACGGGGCTACTTTGAGCTTTTACAGGCAGAGTCATTACAGCCTACAGAAGACAGGAGGAAAACTATGAGCAGACTACCACAGTAGGAATGGTCTAGTGATTCTTCTTTGTATTGTGTTAGCTTGCGAGTTCAGGGGAGTTCGCAAGAATTCCCTTGTAAGGATTCCAACTGCTTGTAATTGTAGTGAGGTGGGTGTCAGTCTCTTCTTCCAGGTAACAAATGACAGGACAAGGGAAACTGGCCTCAAGTTGCACCAGGGAGGTTAACTTGGATACTAGGAAATTTCTTTTCACAGAAAGAGTTGTAAAGCATTGGAACAGACTGCCCAGGGCAGTGGTGGAGTCACCATCCCTGGAAGCGTTCAAAAAAATGTGTGGATGACGCACTTGAGGATATGGTTTAGTAGGGAACATGGTGGTGTTGCTGTGTTCATGGCTGGACTTGATAATCTTGACAGTCTTTTCCAAGCTTAACAATTCTGTGATTCTAAGTTCTATGGACTTTTTATGTAATGTACAATTTAATGATGCCAGGTAAATTAGGTGGAAAACAGAGCACTGAACAGTATTGCATATGTAAAACTGTTTCTGTGCTCTTGCCTCCAGTTAGTGCACGCTCCAAATGAGCACAGAATGCCTGTGCATCACACCAAAACACCACAAGTCAAATCACATGTCAGAGCTACTCTACCCCTTCCAACTCACCTGAGGGAGCACTTTTGTTTGTGTGGCTGTAGCTGGAACACGGATTTGAGGCACTGACGTGGGCTGCTGCTGCTGCTGCTGCTGGGTGACCACTGGGGCTTGCTGGGACGTGGCTGGGAGGCTGGATTGGGCAGTGACCACGCGGACCTGTGGCAGGCCTGAGGAGCTGCTGTGACTCACCACACGCGGGGTGGGTGCTGGCCCCGGCTGCGCCTGTGAGCTCTGAGCTGGGGACAGCAATGTCCCCAGCTGGGGCATGGTGGGGGAAGACACCAGGAGAACACTACAGAAAAGACAGAGCCAGTAGGTCAGCAAAGATGTAGGAAATTCACACAATCACAGAATCATTAAGGTTGGAAAAGACCTCTGAGATCATCAAGTCCAACCTGTGACTGATCCCCACCTTGTCACCCAGCCCAGAATACTGAGTGCCATGTCCACTTGTTCCTTGGAAACCTCCAGGGATGGGGACTCCACCAACTCCCTGGGCAACCTCTTTCAATGTTCAGTCACACTTTTTGTGAAGAAATTCCACTTGATGCCCAACCTGAACCTCCCCTGGCACAGCTTGAGACTATGCCCTCTTGTCCTGTTGTTTCCTGGGGGAAGAGTCCAACTCTCACCAGCTTCCAACTTCCTTTTAGGGAGTTGTAGAGAGTGATAAGGCCACCCCTGAGCCTCCTCCAGGTTAAATAATCTCAACTCTCTCATTACTGAATTATACAAATTACTGAAAAACAGCCAGCAACATTCCCAAGTGACATAGGGGACAGAAACAGTACCTCTGGCTAGGTTTTGCTGGCTCTGACCCAGCACCAGATACACTCTTGCTAACCGCAGACACCGGTGGGGATGAGACAGGTGTTGCTGGCAATGCAGGTGCAGTTGGAGTCACGGGAGTCACAGGAGTTGGTGGCATGCTGGAGTCACTGAGGCTCAGCTGACTAGGCTCTGCTGTGCTGGTGGGGAGGGCTTTCACAGCACTCTCCTTGCTACTCGACTTCTACAAAGAAACCACATCCAGCATCACAAAATCTGAGGTTGATTGCTGCACCCTACAGTAGGCTGAGCACTTCAATCTGAGTTCTGTATGGTAGTGAATGATGCCCTGCTGCTAAATCCTGAAATCAAACATGACTGACTGTCTGCCTTTCCCCACCTGCAGCCATGGATGAATTGGTGCATTTGGTTGCTCTGGCTCTCAGGGAAAAGTGCACCTCAGTTGTGACAAACATTCAGAACATCAGATTTCTACCTTGGTTAATGTGCCAACAGACAAGTATTTCAGACATATTTAATATCAGACATCCAAACCCTGATGGCTTCAGCACAGCAGGGGAGAGAACAATGTGTTCCACACACTCTGTTACAAATTAACCTCTAAACTAGATCTGAACGACCATCCCTTTGATAGGGAGCACAAATGACAGGATAGCAGTGGAAGCTGGGTGAAGGAAAAGTTCCCTCTCTCCCTGTTCATTTTGTGCACTGACATTCAATGACAGGATAGCAGTGGAAGCTGGGTGAAGGAAAAGTTCCCTCTCTCCCTGTTCATTTTGTGCACTGACATTCATATATATCACGAATTGCTAATTCACATGTGGTAATTTTCATCACCTGCTATGGATGCAGAATTAATGGATTAGATTAATACTAATCTTCTCAATCCCAAAAGCAGCTGTGTAACCCTGAACAAAGAAATCTACCATTTTAGCTGGAGGTTTTGGCTTCTGAAGAGCTTTCTTGGCCTTTGCTGCAGCAGCTTGAGCGTGATGGATCCGTTCTGCAAGGACAAATTAATGGATAGAGCTCCTGAACACAAGCAAACTGATTTAAGGAAGAGGCTAAGAGCTGAGATTCTTCTTCAGACAAGGAATTAAACACACACAGTCATGTAACAGCGCAAAGAAAAACATCTAGTGAATTAGCTGAAAAGGCTGAAAATAAGACACGTAAGATCATATATCTGCAATTCTTGCATGTGGGATGGTACTTTTCAAACAAATGCTTCAAAGTGACATACTGCTCTCTAAGACTGGATTTACATGCTGAAGGACTAACATGAGCAAACTGACTAGAAAAAAAAAGCTAGACAAATTAATGTTCATTATCCATATTTATATAGATTTTTAGTTTTTAAAATATCACCAGCACGGGCTTACCAAACTCTTCCTCACTCCTGTCCCGGTGCAGGTAGATCCACAGCTTCCGCCCAATATCGTATTTCACACAGGGATCTTTCTCATAATGCAATCGGTCCAGAGCACCACTAACAACAGTGTTAACCTGAAGTTCAGAATTCACAGATTACAAGATATCCCTCGCTGGACTAGCCAAAACTGATGAATAGAAAAGTGATCCTGTTAGGTATAAAGCCTGAGTAAGCTGTGAGCAATCTCCATCTGAGTGAGAACTGAGGGCAGATGTTGCAGCACAGGATGGTGTTTGCCACCTTGGGTTCATTGGAGCTTCCACCAAAGCTCTGAAAATTGACTGTTCCTCCATCTAAAATGTGAGCAGCTCTATGACAGTGTTAACTCTGTGGCTCTTCTAGCTTGTTTTTCATCATCCAAAGTTGGTGCAGATTTGCAGCAGCTCGCCATACCAATACACAGCTCCCTGTTGCTCATCACAGCAGCATAAAAACTATTGGGCCTTTGCCACTGAATACTGCCTGGGTCCATGCAGTATATTTTTATGACAATCTGAGGCCAGACATGACATCCAACTTACCTGAGCACTTGTGACATCTGGAGCTAAGAACTGTGAATCTTTGAGCAGCTCACAGATTTCAGCTCGAGTTCCCTCTCCATTAGGAAGCCGAGCAGCAGCATCACGAACTGAAACACAAAACCAGAGCTTAAACTTCCAGCTGTAACTGACAGCAGTACTCAGGTACTCCATCAGGTATGTTTTGAGACTGCTCTATTACCCTTGCTCTCAAAGTGCCTACTTGCTCACTGAAATCTATCCCCTAAAATCCCTCAAAAATATGAGGAGAGATTATAAAGGACCATTTTAAAGTACATCAACTGTAACAACTTTGTGCTAATAGCAATGAACTTGGGGAACAACATTCAACCCCAATGTAGATTCCTAAAGCTGTTGTTTGAGGGGTCAGAGGAACGTTTTTCCCCTTAAAAAAAGGTTTTTAGGCCATGACCTTACCAAGGGACAAAATAGTGACATACGCTGGTCTGTCAGAGCGCAGGAGAGAATGTTCCCGGGCTTTGTTTAAGGAGGTTTCCTTGTCAAATACCCCCTTCACAGGACCAACAACCGACTCAAAGCCGTGCATCCGGAAGGTGAAGGCTTTGTGGGGCTGGCTGTAACGGTAACGCTCCTGGAGGTGGACACAACAGCACTGACTTTACCAGGAAACATACAGTAAATCCTTATGTTATATTACAAGGTAAGTTGTTATCATTCTCCACAGAAAGCCTTTTTAAACTAAATGCTCAAATACAGCTGTACAAACTTATTTTGGATCAAGAAAATCACAAACTACTTCATGCAGAATACAATGCTCTACCTAAGCAAGGTGTGCAGGTGCAATGCATTCACTGTCAAGCAGCTGCACAGACTAGAGATGTGCCAGAAATACAAGAGATACAGACCTTTTGTCCCCTTCCCCTTCCTCCCTTTATCTGGCTAAAGAGAGATTTCCAGAATTTAACTTATAAATTCTGTCCTGCAGACAGCACATGGAGAGAAGGGAGAAGAATCTGCATCCTGTGTTTTCCCTCTAACTAATTCCCCCTTGCATCTACTACAGATAACTAAGTGCATGCGTGCACATATTGACACTTATTTTTTGCTTGCACACATACATGCCCGAAAAATAAAGAGACAAGTCATCCTCCAATGGTGAGGCTGGCAAAGCAGACAGCGGGGTTGTGCACAACCAACTGTCACCATCAATTTCATTAATTTCATCCAATTAATTTTTACCAAATTAAATTTACCCACTGGAAATACTGATGGTTTTTAAACAAGCAGGTAGGCTATGTCATTAGCAAGTTTTATGCAAGGCCAAGACACTGACTTCAAGGCAGAAGCAACATATCAATTCTTCACATTAACTACATTTGCGTAGAGTATAAAACTGCCATCCCACACAAATTCTCCTGGTTTAGTGGCCAACTGTCTCAGCAAGTGCCTTTAAAATGAAGATTCTCTTCTTACCTGCTCTTGAAACACCCGTTTCTCCTCTCCAGTGCTAGGCCGGACTACATAGTCAGTCCTTCTGAAACAAAGGGCACCATGAGTTCTGAGCACAAGAAGCCCACAACAGTCCCAAAGGATGAATCCCCTCATCCTTCCACAAATTCTTCTGAACAAATTCTGAAAGCATTTATGGTAACAAAAAAAAGCCCTGCAGAGATCTTAAAATATGCTGTGCGCAATCCCTGAAAGCAAGCAAGGACTATAAATAATCTCATTAGCAGAAACCTAAGATAGATTGCAGCTTTGCTCTGATAATATATGTGATATTGGATGTAAAATCAGTCGACTTTATGAAGTCCAGTTACTGCACTTATAAAATCAAACTATCAAATTTTCTCCTGCCCCATGATGTAAAATTGTTTTATTTTAAGATCCAGACGGACAAGGCCCAAACCTCATAGCTTCAGCAGCACTACAAAGGTTTTTAAGCAGCTTTACACACTTACACTCTGGGCAGTGGCATGGCATCCGAGCTGTCTTCATTTTCCTATTGAGAAAGAAATGTCAGTGTTGGGTAGAACACAGTCAGGTTTCGTGCTCCTAGAAGATGATTTTTGTCTGACTCACTTTGAAAAAAGTCTGGTCTTTGGTCTCCAACCAGAGATGAAACAATGCTGCCAGTTCCTTCTCATAATCTTGGTAACTACCTAGTAAGAAGTCACGAAAATGTGAAAATGCAAGTCTTTTAATTATTAGGAAGCCAGCTGCTTGTAATTCCAAGTCCTCTCCTGTTTCCTTCCCTCCTCGATGCATCACCAGTCACAGATGTTCAAACTGCAATATTTGAACACTTACAGGCTTAGGAAATGCTAAATCCCAGTGATTCCCCTGTGCTGGTACAAAGGATGGTGCTTCAACTCCTAGCACAGAAGGCAAGATGCTGTTTGGAACACAGTCACCTGTTCCCACTCTGCAAAGTAATCCCAGTTACTGAATCCATGAGCAGAAACACTTGCCTGCATAACCTCCACCAAAAACTGTGAAAAGTATCAGAGGAAACGCTTCCTGACTCCAAATCTCTGCCAGTTTAAGCTTGCAAATATGATTACTAGAATCACCATAGTTAAGAATGAAAAATTCTGTGTAGTAACGAAAGGAATGAACATAAACACAAAAAATCTGTAATTCAGTCAGTATGAGCCTGAGCACATGGATCATCAATTTGCTCTTTGGTTCCTACTTTTAAAAATGAGAATAGTATCAGTTTGCTCTACAGAGAAGCTTAATTCCTATGCAATTGTAATGATCAGTAATTACTCTGAATCATCAGAATGTATGCTCTACAGAAGGGAAAATATGAAGGCGTTCAGACAAATTTGAAGGCTGACAAACATGGTTAAGTCAGCAACAGAAAGAAATACAGCCCAGTGCCTTTGTTCATTTATGCTCTGTCTGATGCTGATACTGACGTCTTGTGAACACCTCAAATCCAAAATACGTATTAGCTCAGCTAAAAGAAAAGAAAATGCCTAACCATGGAATTAACAGCTCTGTTTGTGTTTCTCTCCAGGCTGCAGCAAGATGAAAAGTAAAGTTCTAGAGAAAACAACACTTTTACTATAGTACACATCATAGAAGAACACAAGGTACTCACCAAGCAATTTCCACTGCTGAGTTTTTTCCTTGAATTCAACAAAAGGTGAGAAGCTGGAAGGAGCATCTACAATGACAAATGTGCATGTCAGGGACATTATACAATTGTCCAACCTCAAAATTCTACTGTGGTAATGCAAACTGTCAAGTTAAAGACTCACAGTGAAAGAGCATTTTAAATGATTATGTAAGTGCATCTCTAAATTTATCCTTGCCCAAAGGGAAGGTGAGCATCTCAGAGTATAAAGGCAAGCACAAGGAAGGAACAGAACAGGATAATGAGCCTTCCAACAACAGGCTGTCAGCTGAGAGCCTGTTCCTGCTGTTCACCATGTTCAGACCAGTTATTTAGTGCACTGGGATCAGAAAATTGCCAGTTGAGAGCTTTATCTTCAAGGTGAAGAGGAAAAAGAAATACGAGGCCTCAGGGACTATTACTGTACAGTGAAAATTCATGGGCTCATGGGAAGAGAACTTGGGATTTACAGTATTCACCAGGATTATGGACAATATGCTGCAAGGCCATCACAATCTACTCTGTCTGCCTTTAAAACTTCCCAAGAAGCAAATCAGAACCACAGAATAATTCAGTTTGAAAGGAATGGCTGAAATTCAGCTGGCCCAAGCCCAGGGTGGGTCAACTTCATGTTACAGTGGATTGCTCAGGGCATCATCTAGTTAATTCATTATCTCCAAAGACAACTACAACTTCACACTGGGGGGGAAGAGACTAATTCCTTCTTGCTTCGAACACTCTGCCCAAAGCCACAATCTGAACACGAGAAACTCTCTGTCTAGAGGCAATTTCACAGATGTTTTCACATACTTGGAATCACGCTGGGTCTTATCTACTATACACATGCAAAACACAACCAAGACATGTCAGCCAAACAGCCTATCACAGAAATGCTGCCAGCAATACAAGGATGTATTGTGGCGATGAATGAAAATTTGATTTGAGCTATAATGCAAACCAGCACTGACTAGAACAGAGGAACAAGCACCTTTAGTATTTTTAACATCTCTTCTTACCTCTGCTGTCGCCTGCCAAATACTGCAAGGCAGGTAAAACCAATTCAGACCAATTAGGGGCAAAGGGAAACCAGTTATTTAGTGCACTGGCATGAGAAGATTGCCAATCGAGAACTTTATCTTCAAGCTGAAGAGGAAAAAGAATTATTTTATTAACGATCTCACACTTTAAACTATGTCTCCACAGAAAACAAAACAGCTGAATATATGCAGGGGACAAAAAGGGTTTTATGTATATGAAATAATCACCTGACTTTTTCAAGTAACCACAGCACTAAAGAAGGGGAAAACACTTCCCCATCTCTGCTCATAATATATAAAATATATCTAACCATGATCTATAGAATGGGTATGGAAAGACTCATCGGTTCAACAGACTAAACTCATGAAACACGTTAAAACCAGAATGTGGTAGCACTCCCACAGGGTTTAATTTCTTTAATATGTAATCTAAATTTTATTATAATTTACAGTAGAGAAAAATGACTGCTACAGAGCTAGAAGCTCCTCTATTCTTTGATTTTGCCTCCTGCAAAGATTCCTAGATAAGTGGGTGGTTCCTTACCACAGAGAGAGTAGCAGGTCCTTCCAGAAACAGTATCTCCAAAAGAAGGAAAAAGAAACTGGATGATATTTCATTTATTTCAAGGCATGGTTTCATATCTTCAAGAGGTCTTCAAATGAAAGAGAACACAAGAAGAGTACCCTGAGTAAATATTCACCTCCATATGCAGAGAGGATCACCACACATTTCACACATCCCAAACTGCACAAAAATACAGCCTGCAACAGTCCCACAAAAGTGTGAACAGAAACATGTTGCTTTTTCCATCCATGCAAGGTGTTCAGGGCCCTCTGAAGTACTTACTCCTCTTTGACAGACGACAAAGGGAGGGGGGAAAAATCCTGAGACATTGATGGGAGTCCATCTGCATTGCCAAGAGAGTCAGCCAAATCTTCCACCTCAGTTTTAATAATCTTCAGCTTCTTTTTTTTCTTATCTTCCTTGTCCTTCACCTTTTTCTTGAGGGTCGCGAGGTCAAATAAGGCTTTAGATATGATAAAAGTTAAAAAGAGTAATTAGACAGCTTCTTACTATACCTTAATGAGAATCATAAAATATTTAAGTATGTATCTAGAAATGTATGCTGTGTGCAAACATTCACACCTCAATCATTCCACCATCCCAGCTGTTGTCGTAAATCTTTACTTTTCCCCTCAACAGAAAACCTCTAGTTTTTAAGCCAACATATATGAAATGAAAAAGGCAAAGGATCCACTGACTTGCTAAGGAACCTTTCCTGCCAGCATTCACTCGAGTCATGATGTCCTCAAGGGTCAGGTCTGTCGTGACTAGATCAGGGTGATCCTACACAGGATAATGGGAGAGAAATTAAACTGAGAAAGGACAAAGTGTTAAGACAGCAACAAGGTGAAGAAGTATCCCAGTACTAAA
>WAAG01025477.1:16020-59215 GCA_013390105.1 Tichodroma muraria
ACTAAAATGCACCAAACTCAATCAGGATCAGCTCATTAAATTATTTATTACAATAAAAGTTGGGAAGTCTTCTAACCCTGAAATCCAAAATTCTGTCTCCCCAAAACACATAAACAAAATTACAAAACCCTTCTATCCAGGTAAACACAGCCAGGAGCTGCATCTATACACTGACAACTGAAGCCAGGTTACAATAAAGGGCTGATGGGTAGATGCATACAAAAAATAGCATTTTGTCACCCAGAAGTACCCTGATCTTTATGGCAAAGAGATAAAAACATCAAAGATAAAATGTGGTCCCACCCCCCCAAGACTTTTTGACATCTTACAGGCTGACGTTTTCGTTTCTCATGGTGCTTCTTCAACATCATCTTTAAATCGCTTTCCCCAAATTCTATCTTGTCTGCAATGAAAATAATTATTTGCAGATTCTTCCACTATTGTTACCTTCCACACTTCTTAGAATGCCATCTTCTATCCACTTACACTTCCAGCAATCTCCAAATTTCAGTAACTAATTTCTCCATACATAAATTTCTTTCATTCATTCATTCATTCATTCATTTCAATGCTTCCTTCAGTCATCAGATTTCACTGCTGATGCAAGAGAAAAAGATTTCCACTGCTGATGGAAGAGAAAAGAAGCCAAAACCAGCTTGAAGAGTTTGCAGAATTGATTACAGTCACTTTAGGAGGGATTCTCAAGCATTTTGAACTGGACTATGCTAATGCTTCAACCACTAAAGGCAAAAAACATCAGAGGAATCAGCAGTATTACAGAAACTATGACTCTTATGTTCAAATATTGGCCTTGCAAGAAAAAGATTCAACTAGGAAAAGAACCAGCTGTTGTGGAGACTGCGAAAATGAAGCATTAGAAGATTTCCCATCAAACAACAGATTTTAAAGGTGATTTCTTGCAGAGTCTCAAGGTAGTTCTCCCGCCTCTATCCATACTGACCTCTTGTTTGGCTCTCACCTGCAGTTTTCATGTCCAAGGTAGACAGTGTAGGAATCACTCTCAGGGGAACTGGTGGACTTGAACAACATGCTGGAGAACTTGGAGGCCAAGAGATTAGATCTAAAACAGAGATATAAGCTTATTTCTGCAAGACCCACCACCAATCTGTTTAACTATTACCATGCGTTCATTAGAGCCCAGCCAGTGGACTTAGAGCCCAGAATCCAATCTTTTATTAAAGGCTCTGTCCCCACATCAAAAATCTGTCTTCTTCTGTTCATACCTGGAGTCTTTAGTTCAGCCCAGGACATTACCTTCTTCATCAGAAGACAAGGTAGTATCTCCACACTCCTCTTTCACTTCCCTCAGGATCTTCAAGTAGCGCCGATGTGTCCGTCTGTCTCGTTCCTCCGAGTCGTATATCGGTGGGAAGTGCTTTCTCCTTAGGGTCATTTCAGGGCCTCCTTTCCTGGCTAGTTCCAGCAAATGCTGAAAGGAGAGATTCATGTGATATTAGCTATGTCAGCTACAGTACTGTAAGCCAGGACAGGCAAGTCCAGCTCAGATACTTCCAGCAAGGTTATCATGTGGTGCCATCAGCACCTCAGATCTGTACAAGGGAAACCTCAGGAAGGATCAGTATCTGCCACACAGAATTTTAAACCTAGCATTTTAGACCATCATTTAAAGGGGAGAGAAAAACACAGGTGAAATTTCTTCACCTTCTTCTGTACACGTAATACTATCTGTCATTTTATGTGGACTGTTGAAAAGAACTTAAATCATTGGTGTGATGTGTAGTTTCCACACAAATACATAACAATGACATGGAACACCGTCTCTTTTGAAAAAAACATGTTAACTCCCATGGCTACAGAGGAAATAACTTCCTATGTATTCCATATTGTTGCCCAATAGGGGCAGGGATGCCCCATCCCTGGAAGTGTTCAAGGCCAGGAGCAACCTGGTCTAGTGAAACATGGCAGGGGATTGGAATGAGATGAGCTTTAAGGTTTCTTCCAACCCAAACCATTCTGGGATTTTCTATTTCCCACAACATTGTAGAGTATTTTACAAAGACACTTTCTTCTCCATCCCTACATGCCATATGTTTCAATGTTTAAGTGTAATGAAAGACAAATGAACAACAAACACATTTCAGTTGGCAACAATTTGCTCACAGCAGTATCCATAGAGGAAGACTTTTCCAGGGATTTGCAGGCATGAGAATCAGAGGTTTGGATCCACATTATTTTCTAACGATATTTAGCAACTGTACTTGTTTCAGAAATGGTAAACAAACAAAAGCAGAATAACTTGTTAACAAAATAGTAAGTTGTAAAGAGGCAAATGCAGGAAGTAGGGACAAGGTGGACATGAAAAGAAGACCGTACACACAAGTGAGAGCTATAACAGTTACACAGCCTGGAATCTACAAATATGCTGGGGTATATTTGGTATAAAATGGGACTGGAGTTCCCTCTGGGCCACTGGAAAATCCAGAAGCATTATTCATTCAGTTCATTAAAGCAAATTCATCCCAGAGCACACTCACATTGCGGGAAGCGAGGATCTGCTTGAGCAGCCTGTAGAAGTACTGTTGCTGGGCCCTCAGGTAGCGCTTGTACTGCGACTTGTAACAGAGCTGCCGGTACTTCACCACCTCGGGATTGAAGTGTCCATCTGTAACAAAGACAAAACACACACCCGGGTTTTCAGCTGCTAGCTGAGAACTTGCTCCAAACCCGCAGGGAAGCTCACAAGGCTGACTGACCCCGGAAGAGTTTCTGGGCGACGTGCAGCGGGTTCCCAAACCGAAAGTTCTCCCCACTAAACAGAGCTGAGATGAGCTTGTTCTGATGCTCTCGGTTGTTCTCAGGGAAGTGAGGCAGGAATTTTTTTAGGTGCTCTTGCTGCTCATCTGTCAGGACCTCCTGCCATGTTGACAAGCTGACAACCTCAAAGAAGATCTCAGGCTAAACAAAGAAAGAAACAACTGTAAAGAAAATGCAGCCATGTCCTTGACCATTTTCCAGCCCTTGATACTTTTTTAAGTAACACTAGTCATGAGACAAGTGTTTTATGAAACACAAGAAACAATAGAGCATAAAAAGGAAAGGTCAAGAAATTGATACTATTAACAAGAAAATAAATTCAAAGCTTTCAACAATCCTCTTAGAGGCAATTTTAAAATAATAAGAACATAACAGAATTGATTTAAAATATATTGTTCTGAAATTAGTCAAAGACCTTCTTGACACTTTTTCCAAGGCAGTCAGAAACACCTGCTCTTTTCAGTTTGCTCTGTAAGCCCCAAAAAGGGAGTTAAACATATCATTTATACACAGATTATGATAAGGTGAAGTGTCTCAGCACTACTCACGTCTTCCAGGAGGTCCTCAGGAAGACTGACCCGACTGGTGCCCAGCATGCAGTCCTCCATGATCCGTGTGCAACTGCCCCCCAATTCCAGGGGGTCTGTGAGCATGTGATCCAGGGAATCCATCCTCCACCCCTCCTGCTCCTAGACAAGGACAGTAAAACCCTCAACAAACAAAAATCCCAAACCCAGATACATTCATCCCAATGTGAGGAGTGATGGAGGAGCCACCTTTGACGGGTGTTTGTTTAAATGGAAGCTATGGAGTTGGCCTGCAATATCTGTACATGTATATAGCAAGGCTATATATATATATACACACACACACACATATGTACCTATATAAAACCCATACATACACAAATATATTCATATAAAACACATATAGAGGCATTTACTCTTCAATTACAACACAGGTCATGCCAATGGTGAAGTGCTTTCCCAGACAGACTGGAAAATACAGCTGACCCATCTCATTTTCCTTCCCACCTGCAGGAACTGTTTTCAACACTGCTAAACACCAGCACAGACTAAATTTAAATCCTGAAGGAGGTTTTAACGTGCAGAACCGAAGGTCAGGTCTAAGGTGGGGTTTGACTCGGGTTGAACGTGTGACAGGGCCAGGAGCCCCGTCCCCTCCGGCGTGACACAGCCGAACCGCTCTGAGCTGCGAAGAAACGCATGTAACACGCGAAATAAAATAAAGGGCAACAAAACCCCGTTAAAAACCGTGTAGGACAGCGGAGCAAACAGAGAAACAGGTTTATTTCATACCCCTCACGCGGCCCGGCCGAAGGCGGAAGGCGGCGGCGCTGCCGCGCCTGCGCAAACGCCTCGCCGCACTGCGCCTGCGCGCGGCCCCGAGTCACGACAGGCCCTGATAGCGCGGGGTCCTGCGAGAGGAACCTTAAAAATACGGGAGTTGTGGAATGCCGAAGCCGCCTATCAGTCGCCGATTTATAGGGGTTGACTGCAGTCCTGTGCAGTGGATTAGCCATTGTGATCCTGTGCTAATATTACAGTGAGGTGTTGGAAGGCTGAATATTTTGAATTTTAATGCAGCAAATTTTCATACAGCACAGGTTCTTTCTGGGTCTCCACGCCCTTACCCACTGTCAGCCCCCTCCAAGGACTCACATTAACAGTTTCCAGAATAACACTCATTTAATAAAATCTTGACAGGTTAAAGTTCAGGATTGCGAGTGACAGTAAAGCAATGTACAGACAAGCTCTAATCTGTGACAAAATCTGGCTCAGGATAAATCAGAGAATGCAGGTCTTACCCAATAAGCAGATTCAGCACAGAAGTAACAATGCACTCTTCCCTAACTTCTCCCTCTTTTAAACTCGTTCTTATACTTTCTTTACTTTTAGGTGGAGCTTGAGGGATCACACAGCTTAGTGAGTGATGGTCAGACCTTGGGAGCGGATAGGTCAGGATAGTACCTGAGATAACCCTGGGATGGGGACATGAGTCACTCGTAGAGGGATTTTGTCATAGTTTGCTGATCCAATGGACAACATCCTTATCTCCCTCACGTTTCCGATGTTGTGCAGCTGATCATCTAGAAAGTACTTCCTTTTAAATTTAAAAATAGTTTTAAAAACGCCTTGCTTTGCAAGGGTTTCAACAGAGACACAGGGGCTTCCCTCCACTCTCCATTTACCCTTCCTTGGATTGTGTTGTGGGAGGTTGGAAATTCTGTGTTCCATCCAGAGAATAGCAAATGTATTTTCCCCTGTAACTTCTATACTACCATCCCATTTATTCACACCCCACTTCACTCACCCTCCACTGAACATCCTACCCCAAGGAACAGATTGGTCATTTTGATGATTTAAAAAAAAAAAAAAAAAAAAAAAAAAAAAAGAGAAAGAGAGAGAAACAGATTTATTATTTTCAGGTTGGTTTGGGTTTTTTTTACACCTGCCAGGTTTCACAAGACTCTGAACACAACAACAGTCACCAAATGTACAATAAACATACACAGTTAAATAATAGATGGGGCCCAAGCAGTCCAAGAGGTGTAAGATCAGGGTGCGCAGGCTGGGATTGTTTTCTCTTTCCTTCAGGAAAATACAGAGTCTGACCCAAAATGCCTCCAAGGGACAGCATCTTCAAACAAAACAGGGACCTTGCAGGTAACTCTCAGGCAACTGAGAGGACTCTGGATTTACACTTCTGTGGGACACAACTTAGAGAGATCTTTGGGTTGCTCTGGTTTAAAAACACTAATAATACATCCTACACGTTCTACGCTGAAGAAATGGAGAAAAAAAATCTGTGCAACCTTTACCATCTGTGTAATCACTATAGTTCCTTATTTTGGAAGGAAAATTTGTGGTACTTCCATTTCTAGGCATGCTTCTTTCACAGCCAATTCATTCAACTTGGGACACTAGGAATTACTTCACCTGGAGTCAGGCCGATAGCCCAAGTGTACTGCTGCTGTGGGGCAGAGAAACTGTGATGAGGAAGATTTGAGTTCAAAAAGGCTGTTTTCAAATGGCTTTCTGTTTTAAATAGTTTTCAGTTAAATAACTGGTACAACTGTCCTCATTCATGAACCGTTCCAACAACTGCGAATAGAGCAAAACAGTTTTTAAACCCCACATCTGCAACATCAGTAATGGGAACATATTTGATGTTCATCTATTGTCAAACTTTTAAGACTCTTAAAATTGCTCCTGCAGAGCAGTATCCCACTATTCTCAGTCTCCCATTTCCAAGTCTGTTATTTTCCTTCTACTTGTAGCATTTCTGGCTTGTTACTAAATCAGCAGCAGCCTGAAAAAAACCAAGACAAAATTCTCCCTACTCTCTTCCCTCACGAACAACATTGTAAGGCCCAACATCGTAATTCCAAAGCCCTCAGCAACATGAATTTAAGTTACTTATTGGGAATTGTGGTTGCTTGCCCACACTGGCTGGGCTGCCAAATCCACAGAATTTAAGGTCACTCATCACTGCAGTTGACCAAATCTGGTCCACGTTAATTCTACCCGGCTCATTAGTGCCCCAGTATGGTGGTACAGCAAGAGAAGAGAAATCCCAGGAACAAAGTAATCCCCATTTTGGCAAGTCACTTCAAAGTTACCTCAGAACACTTCTGAGCTGGCCAGTATTTTCCTACTGATTCATCTCAATATTATTTCCATGCCACATTAACAGATATGTTAATTACCAAAGCAATACTTGCTACAAGGCTTTGCCCACAAGGAACCAGATTTGCTCTTGAACAGCCTGAGTGTGGAGTTCCCTCATATCAAAGAGCTTTAACTCCATAAAACCTGATACCGCAATGTGTAGTGCTTACTGACATGGTAATCCACACCTGAATCCATGGGAATGCCTATGGAAGAGTCCCACATTCACACTCAGTGCAGTACAGGAGAAAACAAATCCAAAAACCCTCTCAAGTTCCTCTGTCTCAAGGGCCTCTAAGACACAGCACCCTTCTTTGTGTTTGTTTTATAAATAAATGTATCCTGTTATGCACAGATATCCTAGGACGAGTTTTCCAGCAGTGACTGAAAATTCAGATATACACGGTATATCCCATCAGGAGTCAATGGAGTTCTAGTCGTGTTCTAGCAACCACCAGAATGCCTTAAACAACCAACCAAGATGACCTGTGAAGGAGAACTATGTAAGGAAAAACATATTACATGGCCTTAAAAGATAAACCTTCTCTTTCCCTTCCTCCTGGTCCCTGAATGCAACATGAATTCTGTACATAGACCAGTGCCATCACATCAGGCAACCCTCATGGATGGCTTTCCATGTCCCATAAATAGTGGTCCATTAGCACGTTTCTTGTGTGTTTCCTGAGTCCAGGGCTGGTTGTTTTCTGGAACTGTCCAAAGGAATTACAGTGCATTGTTAACGAGGTTATTTTGGAAAAAAAAAAAAATAAAAAAAATCAAAGTAACCAACTCTCCATCCAGTCTTGAAGAGGAGAAATATGTTTACTTTGAGGTGGCCACAGAGATAACTGAAGGACTCCCTGTCACTTCAGAGGAGTGCTCTGTATCCTTGTTTTCTCCTGGCACAACTATCTTAGATCACAGCAGAAGCTGCTGTGCAGGTTTAGCTGAGCCTTTTTTTTTTTTTATGTTTACAGGCAAAAAAGCAATTTTCCCTGCAAACACTGGAGGGAAAAGAAGTAACAGTGGCTCTGTACTACCCTTAGATGCTCCTAGGATCTCAATCAGTTTGTTCCAAACAACATGGGTTTAAGACTGTGCTTTTCCTGCTTTCTGGAACTGCTGGGTAAAACAGGGCAGGGCAGACAGCATGTAAACAGTTCTGGAGGGCTGGAAAAATAATAAGTTAATGGACTGCTTCGGTGCATCTTCACAGCTTCATTGTTCAATCCATCCCTATACAGGGACACCAGGAGCCACTGCTTGGCTGCTGCTGCTCCTTTCTGCAGGCAGTCTGCTCATATGGCGCAGGGACACTGCCCTTCACCTTGGCTGCTAGAAGCCACAGGAAGCAGTTCTGCCATATTCTAGCAATTTACATGATGTTTTCCTGTTTAATGGCTCCTGTTAAAAATATACATAAGACAATCTGCCAGGAAGCCTTCAGTTAGGCAAGCTTTTTCCCCTACAGTTGAAATAAAATTGTTTGCTGGACACACTTCCAAAAAGGAAAAATAAGGGTCAGCAGACATGCCAAAAATAAAGTCCAGGGCCAGCAGCGGTTTCACTTCTCATCCTTTTCCTTAAAAGCTGCATAAAAAGCATCCCAGAAGGATTTTGAGGGCATTTCTTGGTCACTGTGAATTAAACCCTCTTAAAGCATTGACAAGAGCTCCAAGATTTTAGTGGAAGATAAGTGAGCATATACATTAAAACATATAGAGCCCCAGGGTACCCCCACATCTGGGCTGTCAGGGAGGTGACAAGGACAAGCAAATGGCACCATGAGGCTCTTTCACTCGTGCTCTGCTGAGAAAGTCCTGGGTTTGGAGATGTGCACTTCACTCCCGCCAGTCCCATTGGTGGTGGTCGTGATGATGTACTGGGTGGTTTGCTGCTGGTTGCTCGTCTGGGCTTCCAAGGGATCCGTGTGTGCTGTGGGCTGGGAAACACCCACCTGAACCTCACTGGAGAGTGAAGAGTTTTGTTTACCATCCAGATCAGCCTGACCTTCAGATATCACGTAGTGAGTCTATATGGGGAATATAGAAAATAATTAATGAACACTAACTTCTGTAACTTCTCTGTTCTAATAGTCTGCTGGCAGACATTTTGGTGTGAAAAAGGAACTTTTAAACTAAGCTCTATTTCGTTTAAATGTATTTGAGAGCAACATAACACCTGTCTTTTGATTCAAAGGACATTGGTCTTTCTTGGCTTTTGGTAATTTACAAATGGTTAAACTCATTATGCAATTAGACCATCACTATAGATTAAAATAGCAATTTTCAATTCAACTATTTGGAAAGGTTTTTTCCTGTATTACACCTGTTCTAGCAGAAGTTGCCCTCCCAGTAACCAAGATCAACACAGGCCTATGACCTGTCTCCTTATGCTGGGTTGCTTACAAGGAATAGCAGGAACTCTTATTTTCTGATCTTACAGATAACAGAAAGCTACTGAAATGTTACCAGAAGCTGTTCTGAAATTTGGTTTAATGGATACTGCTTAATCATAAATGTTTTCAAGACTAAGCAGTACCACTAAATAATTTTGTTCTGTGAATGTAATTAAGTGAAGATTTCAAACTGGAAGGAGTCAGACATACAAGAGCCAGACAGCATGAGCCTTATAAATGGTTACTTGCAGACCATACTGTGCAGTCGGCATCTCTAGGTACCTCCCCTCTGTGTCCCAGTCATGATTTTGGCATTCTTTAAAATTTCAAACTGAAGACCTTTATGCCTGATAATATTCTGAATGAAAAAAAGGCCATGATGGTTTTCCTTACCTGAGTAACTGCTTTCACTTGTCCTGTGTTGACAGTGGTGACCGGGGTACCCACAGCAGTCTCTGTGATCACGTACTGCCCTTGGGGAATGGTCATCATCTGAATCTCTGATGCTAAAAAATTGCAAATTGGATAATCAAGACCTCCAGTCAAACTCAAAGACAACCTTCAAAGATCATGTCTTATGTCAGAAAAATTTAAAGTCTGAAACAGTGGGTATTGAATAGAAATTCAGGTGATAGAACCCTAAAGGCCTCAGCAAAATTATGCCAGTTAACACCAGCTGGAGATTTCGCAACTCATGCAGAGAAAACACATCCTGTTCTCACCCAAATCATCACAGAATTACCATCCAGAACTGCATGGACATGAGAAATCATCTTCATGTCATGCTTCTCTTCCACACAATTCTTTCAAACATGCATCCAAATTTGAACAAGTAGCTATCCAATGCATGGATTCTTGCTGAATGCAAGTTCCTTGGAATAAAGGAGCCCAGTGTGCCTGCCCAAATCATGTGCTGGATCAGCATGGATGATGTAACAACCAATGATGTAAGAGCTGGTAACAACCATTTACATTTGTCTGAAGTTTTGTCTTCTTGATATCTATGAATATTAACCAGAAAGCTGAATGAACTCTGAAAACACTGTCCCATTTGGTAGCTGGATATATGGGCATGTGTTAGTCAGACATTTGCCAGTCAAATAGTTAGAGCTACTGCTGACACTTACAGTAGCTACGAAATGAGTTCCAGTTGCTGGGGAGATATGTGTGCTGGACTGAGGAGCCTTGCTGCTGCTGGAGGGCTTGGTTTGGTGTTGATGTAGTTGTCTGCATTTGTGAGGGGCTGAGTTCCTGCTGAGGTTGTTGCGAGGAGGGACTCAAAGGCTGACCCCCAACCTACAGGAAAAAAAAAGGGGTGAGTGTTCTTGGTGCAGTAAGGATTGCACAGCTCTGTGCTCTCAAAAATACAATCTTCTCATTAAGGGAAAACACAGGATGGGTTCCAGAGCATATCAAGCACAAGAACTTCCCTCTCTCTCCTCCAGCTTGCTTCACTCTGTGGTCAATAAGCTCAGAACAGGAAAGTGAAATAGTGATCTTGTTGCTTGCCAAAGTGAGTCTATGGCAGAGACCTGAGATTAGAGGCTAAATTCTACCCAAGAGCATGAAGAGCTGCACTTCAAATATTTGAGGAATGCCAGTTTCCATTTACATCTTCCAACTGACAAACTTCATTTAGCTGCAAATGTGTCTGTTTCAAATCATTTCTCTCTCCTTTGTACATACTGTTGAGGGGAAAAAAAAAAAACACACCAAAAAACCCACACAACAAATACCCAAACAAACCCACAACAAAACACCCCCATACACCCTGAGACATCTGGGCACTGCTTGATGATCTCAATGTGAGAGTCATTTCATGTGTGGTCCTTTAAATGATAAAGAAAACACTATCCCCTTCATCAGCACATGCAATATGCCAGCTGAGCAAGCTGGTAGGGAAAGCATTTTCTGAAAAGAAGGAAATACCTGTGATGTTGACTGAGTTGCTGGTGATGGCTCTGTGACCTGGATGTGCTGCACCTGGATGGCATGTTGGGTGTATGTCTGGGGGTCATGGAGCTGCCCAACATCCACTGTGGAGTGCTGGGACTGGTGAGGTGAGGTAGCCTGGGGAAAAAATTCAAGCAGAGGTCTATACCTCAAATTCTTTACAAAAGCAGCCATATAAACCTCTTCTGGGACACAAGGTCTGGAATAATGAAGTAGGAGCCTTAGTGGAGCACAGCTGTTGAATCTTGTTGAGTTTCTTTGCATCCCAGGAGATAAAGTACATTTAACAGATGCAATGGCACAGAGATGGTTCTGTCTCAGTGATACCAATGGAAAGGACTTCCCTAACATCATACAAGCTGTTTGTGAAAGTGGCTGGACTAAACCAAAGGGTTCAAAAGCCAGGATCACTGTTAACCACTTTTCTGTAAGCATCTTTCTCTACAACGTATACATACGTGAAATCTGCATATCCAATTCTGTAGTTTGACACAGCTCCGCATCAAGACAAGTGCTCAGAGGTTTTTAAAGGTTTTTTTTGAGCAACACATGCTAATGATATCAATTGCAGTAATTGAATAACAAGTCTTGGATATTTATAAATTAAGATCTTGATAATATTACCTGCAGGAATCAGTGTTCATGCTTTAGTATCGTTACAACGGCCACAGTCACTATCAACTGGGGCCATTAGGATCCAGTGATAAAGGCCTAAATTTAGGCCTTTATCAACCAAATTCATAACCTGATTTGTAATGAGGGGCCAGAGAGAACACAGAATTTCAGATTAAAATATAAACACATGGTAGTTTCAGCTTCCTCCAGTGGGTTACAGATTTCTTACAGCTGCCTGAGATATCTTCCTCAGACCAGTTACTCTAGGTCCACTCTGGTTTCAGTTTTAGGAGGCTGTTGAGCATCAAGAGAATGAATATTCTAATAGATGCTATGAAGGGAACAAGTAACCACTCTCTCTACTCCCAATTTTTGGCTCTGACTCACTGAGGACAAGGAAGTACAAATGAGTCTTGAACTGCAGAAAATGGGTCACCCACTGACCTACCTTTTCACTTGCTGGAAAACATTCCTAGAGCAGACTTGAGAAAGGCTGCCCAGATGGGTAGAAATAAGTCAGGACTGTGTCGATGTGTCTCCAGCAAGCTGACCAAGGCTGGCAGGACTATTTATGCCCAGTACAAGTGCTTATGAAGGGAACCCTATGCCTTACCAGTTGATATATCTGTAAAATGTAGCTGCAGCACTTTTGATAACTACTCCTTACCGCACTTCTGTGTGCTAGAGCCCCAAGAACACACAGACTTGGTAGAAAAGGGGTGAAAAGCACAGCAAGATCCCCACCAGTTACTCACCTGGGCCACTTGAACAACCTGCAGCTGTATGTGCTGAGGCTGCTGCAAGCCAGTTGTGGACTGAGACACAGGGATGTACTGGATGCGTTGGTAATCTCCCTGGGGAGTCCGGTAGTCTGTAGTGAGGGTCTGGGAAATCTCCGTCATTGCTTGGGTGAGTAAATCTGTTGTCTGAGCAGGGGGAGAGAGATACAGATCATCATCATATTGATGTACTTCTTCAGGGCTGTAGTTCTCTTATCTACACTTACGGTGGGTCTGGTCATTTATTTACAAGAGCTTAATGTGCACAGAGGTCGGTGTCATAAGAAATCACCAGGGATCATCAACCAGAATTGCTCTCTTCTGTCTAAATCCTAGTCAGGACCATTAACGGCTAACTTAACATATAATAAAAATAATTATTTTCATTTTGTGACATACCAGTATTCTGTTAAACAACGAAGGTCCTGTATTTGTGAAGAGCTGACATAATTTCCAAGTCAAAAAGTGGTTGATGGACATATTCCACCTTTATTCTCCCTTGTCAGAGTGACAACTGTATTTCTAATGTATAAAGACATTTAGTACATAACTTAATCAGATTTATAAAGCCTGATTGAACCTCTGAAGCCTGACTGAACAGCATCCTGATTGAACCTCTCCAATTTCAAGCAAAACAGTCTTTTATCCAGTTAGTCTTTAGATAGGAAATTTTAAACTGTGATGAATAGGACTTTTAAAACTACATAGTATCCCACAACACTGAAGGACACATTTTCTAGTCTTGTGTCGCCCTGATTTTTACAAGTTTTCTAAAGGCCTTCTGTGTTGGCATTTTTCTCCAGAACTTTCTCACACACTTTGTGTAAATAACTTATTGTTTACATTCTTTTATGGAGGAGGAAAAAGCTGATGGACTGTTGGGTTGACCAGTGGCATTGGAAAAGTGGCACTGTCATCCTCCAATGCCACTGGCCCATGGATTTTGTATATAAGGAGATGGAGTCAGAAATTCAAAGTCTTTTTTGTCTTTAAACAAGCTGTCGTCCGTGTCGTGCTGTTTGTGTCCTAGAGCGACAGTCTTGGCTTTCACATCTGTGGCAGCTGATGTATTAACAGTAGAGATCAGCCACTGGAGATTCATCTTGCTCAGTACTGTGCTGTCCAAAGGATTATAAAAAGATCTGACTCCCTGAACACAGTTTGATCCAGACCCCAGTCACTGTTAAACTTGTCCTCTTGATGCCAGGAACTGCATCTCTTACTTCAGGAGAAAATTCCTAGTGAAAATCCAAGAGATGTGTATCCCTTAGTTCAGTATGTGGAGTCAGTAGGTCTGAATGAAAGAAGGAAATTAATTTGGGGATAAAAAAGAAATCTTTAAAGCTCCAGAGAAAAAAATTAACAGCTCCTGACAGTGCAAAACTGCACCGCACAGGCTCAAAACCAGAAGTGATCTCAAATAATGTCGTAATACAGGTTTTAAAGTGATGTCTGCCAAATAAACCAGGGTTACTAATACCAGAAGGCTCCTGTTCTGTGTTTCCCTGCACTGCACTTGTGTGCCTCCAGGCCTTACCACAACAGTTTCTCCGGTCGTGCTGTCAGTGGTGAGAACAGTTGGTGTGGAACTGATGACGGCTGTCGCCAGCGGTGCATGGATTGTGTTTGGGAGCTGAGCAAACTCTGGGTGCTTCTTGCGGATGTGCTGCACCATCTTTGTCTGCAGAGAGAAGCAAAGGAGCATTAGAAGCATGGTCAGTAACTCTGCTCAGGGCCACGTGAAATCCAACAGTCTGGCCAAACACAGCTTTTAGGTTTCCCTCACTAAAGCAGCATCAAGATTCACACTATGAGATCCTCTGGTCCACAGAGTTGAAAACAAGGATCACAAACCTGCTGCTGATTAGAGCTGACACTGAAGTATTGTCCTCAACAGCTTTTTACCCCAACACAGTCAAGTGTTTTATGACTTTTTCCAAACGTCATCTTTTCTGTGTTTTATTTCCCTGCTCATCTCCCCTGTAACTATCAGAGCAGTTTCCAAGCCCTTCCATTCATGATCATGCTCTGGTAACTTTTCAGCACAAACTCCCTATTCATGGAATCTTTTGGCCCTAAAACAACCAGACTGTGCCTGCGCTGTCAGCACGCAGTACGAAACCAGCACTCTGACTGAGAGGAAGAAAGCACTGCTTGCGGACAGACAGGAGACAGAGACCATGGCGAAAGAGCATCCCCAGGGAGAGGTTGTCTGAGGCCAGAGCCCCCCAATACCTTACTGCTGTATTGCTTGGAGCAGTGAGGGCAGCACACTGGAGGGGTCGCAATGGTGCCTGTCAGCTGGGTGTGGGTGCTCAGCATGGGATCTGGCTCTCCTGGGCCCGCAGGACGCAGTTTCCGGATGCTTGGAGGTAGCTCAGCACCAGGATGATTTTTCAGGATGTGTGCTTTGCGTTTGCTGGCACTCTTGTACACCTGCAGGGCAAAGATTTGGAATTAAAGTGGTGCAATCCCAGTGTCTGCACAGGAAACGGCTACCAGTTATCTTGATCTGGAAGGTCTGGATATTGCTTTAGAGAATATATTTTGTTAAATCCCCAAACAATTACAACAAAAGGCATGAACATATGCCTTCCAGTTTCATCAACCTCTAAAGCAACCGACTCCTTGTGTAGCACAGAGAAGCCTTTTGAGAACATACTGTATGCCACAACCAAACACCAAAGCAGGACAAGGACGTAAGAGGAAAACCCTTTTTGCCATATTTAAAGATCAAATGCCCAATGTTAATTTCTTATGAGGGTTGATGTCTCTACTTGACACAAAGCATCAAACTGTTTTAGTTCAGTGATCAACATATCTTTTAGTTCTTTTTAGGCACATCAACAAACAAATACTGTTTAATAATTAAAACTATTTTTTCTCCCCTCAAACAAAAGGAAAGAGGCATCACAGAAAGACATACTAAGGAAAATGACAGTCAAAATACACTCCCTGGTAAATAAAGGCCCCCAGGCATAAAAGGCAAAGGAGAATAAGAGCAAGAACCCAAAGGCACTGCAAAAGCAGCTTCAGGCTCCACTGACCACTAGGAATTACTGGCACATAACCTAGTAAGCAGCTTACAATAAAAGGTGTTAAAGACTAGCTTTTAGAAGTGATACAGAAACCAAAAGTACTTACTGGCCAGGAATTATACACAGACAGGATACTTAGTCCTGGGCTAACACAAGACTAAGGGTCAGTGACTGTCTGCTGGATAACAGTATTCAAGTTTTCCAATGCCAAACACAGCAGAAAGGGGATAACTGGCAGCTTTCAATTAGCATTCCACTGCCTTGGCCTAAGTGCATTTTGTCTTTTTTTTTTTTTTTTTTGGACAGTACTGCAGGAATGTTGCTGGCAAGCACCTCAGAAAAGCAACAAACCCCGCCAGAGATTTCTTTGCAGAGACAAATTGGTTGCATCCAAGACTGGGACTGAGCTATCCTTGGAGGGGTGACTTCCCACACACCTTATCGCAGTATTGACAGAAGTAATCTCTGTTGGGTTTTATGATGGGCAACGTGAGCTCTGGCACCTCTTCTATTTTCATGTCTGGGTGTCTCTTTGATAAATGATTCACCTTAGGAGAAACAGAGAACAAGAACATATTACAGCTGAAAGCCAAATGATTGGTACTTCTTCCAAACATGACTAACAGCCAAACCAAAACTGAATGATGCAAGCCAGCAGCACTGGAAGCATTTGCTGCTGCAAAGGTTATTGTACACTCACATTTAACTGCTGAAGATAAATGTGGTCTTGCTAGGTCTCATTTACAGTTTCTCTAACCAAAATTAGATAGGAGGAGGTGAAATAGTTTGCCAGAACTGTCTTGTAGCTGATATCTGAGAGTGAGGTAGTGTAAAGGGCCAGATCAGAACCCCTGTGAAACCTTTGCAAACTATCTCTTGCTGCAGAACAGCCTTTACCCAGAGGCAGTGACAAGACATGGCCAGAAGAGGCCCTTGAGAAGGGGGAGAAACAACAAACCAGGAAAGACAGTCAGGAAAACCAAGGCAGTAAGGCTGAACAAGGCAGTATTTTCATCTCACGTCCAGTTAAATACAGTACACATCAGTCAGCATTACTTAGTGCTGAAATATGGTACTGACAACCAGATGTACAGCGCAGGCAGTAAAAATGTGCGAATTTGCTGAGGAGGTAAAACACAGAGGTTTAAAAAAAGATGCATCACTTCAACTCAGCTACAAAATTTGCCAAAATTTGTTTCACAGCATCCTGGCTGGATAAGATCAGAATGGACGGGGCTTGGAGCAACCCGGTCTAGGTAGAAAGTGTCCCTGCCCATGGCAGGTCGGTGGAATGAGATGAGCTGCTGTAAGGTCCCTTCCAGCCCAAACCCTTTTAAGGTCCTTGTGTTCTAACACTGGAATTCCACCTTTATTCCTTACCTATTCATCAGAATAGAGTACAGAGGCTGTAACAGCACCCAGGCACTCACCAACATGCCCCTGCGGCGGAAGCCCATCATGCAGAGTCGGCACTTGAACATAAAGCTCTCGTAGTCAGTGGACGCGATCCGGGGCTTGAAGGTTTTGGAGCGGCTGATCCGATCAGCCTTCTTGGCCTCCCTCTCTGGGTTGTGCATCCTCTGCATGTGCTCTCGCAGCTTGTCCTTCCTCTGGGAAGGAGAAATTGGGGAGAAAAACATCAGCAACATCACAGAAACTGCCACACTGCCTGTTATACGTTAGAGACACAATTTGAGTTGTTCAGGGATCTCTCTCCAGAGAGAGAAATCTTCCTCTTAGAAAAATGTGTTCCTTCACCCAGAAGTATCCAGTCCCTCAGTGTCCCATCACAAACTCCGTGACAGGGAGCAGGCTGCTGCCACCACAGTTTACCTGGCTCACAGTCTGCTCCATCTGTTCCAGTGGGATTTGGAAAGGCATCTAGATGACATGTGCTGACAAGATGGATACCATGGACACAGGCATCTTGGCCAGGAATATCATTAATCCACTAGCATCAGCAAGAAGTTTCTTAACTGAACTAATATAAGCAATGTAACCCAAACACCTGGTAATGGAGGTGTATGATGTCCCAGTTCTTAATGAGCAGAAAGAAAGTCCCTTTGCTACTAAATTATTAGGAATAAGATCTGTTTGAAATAAGATGCTGAGGTGACCTTGCCCCTTGTCCTTCAAAAATGGGTGTCATAGCTCACACAGGACAGCAAGCAAAGCATGCAACTCACAGGCAAGTCTACATGTGTTTATATGTGTTATTTTCTTACACCTTTGAGAACATGAGCTTATCTCCTTGAAGGAGGGTAAGGAATAGTTGTTTTTGTACTAGTAATGATCCAGCCAAGAGCCGCCTCACCTTGAACTGCTTGCCACAAGTGGAGCACAGAAAATCTTTGCGGTCCGAGTGCCGCAGCATGTGGAGTCGCAGCTTGTCGGGGCGGCAGAATGCCTTGTCACACTCTGTACACTGGTAAATCTTCTCAGAATGGAAACTGCGCACGTGTTTCTTGACCTTAAATGGCAGATCACAGAACAATGAAGTTTATTCAAGAGAGAAGTGAATGGTAACACAGTCTAGGAAACTCTTCGCAATATGAAAGAAAAGGAGGTTTTGAAGGTGTCTAATCTGCTTTGGTTTAAAAAGTATTTGATCAGAACAGTTCATATCTCAGCAATAGTTTCTATAAAGCCATAATATCTTTATTACTCATCTGGATGGGTGATTTGGTTTCCTCACGACTGATTCCTGAAGGCATCAGCTACTGCACTTAGTGGCCAGTCCACAACATACCATTTGCACAGAATCGTCCTTGAGTTAACACATTCATCTGAGGTTCATTATCTTCCTTTCATTTATAAGAAACCAAACCATGGGGATTAAGTCCTTTCAATCAGATACAATGAGCTTGCAATTACAATTGGCAAAGAAAAGAAAACTTAATCAGTAGTGTATTTGCACACCATTCCTGAATGGTAATTACATCTCCTTACTTTGGGACTATCCTTCACCTCTTCAAACATCTAGCGGGGTTTTTTTTTCCTCCCCCCAATAAAGAAACTAATGAGGTTTGACATTTGAAATGCAAGCACTACTCAAGAAATGGATCTCTAATTAAATCCTTACCATCTTCTAATACTGATCATACATGGAACAACTTGGCATCTCTACCTGTTCCATATAGAAGTATTTCAGTAGGCAGTAGTGACTAGCCTTAATTATTCACATAGCAAGAAGAGAAAGAAAATCATTGTTAAATGTTAAAAATACAACTGAATAGTTGGAAAAATACCATGCAACTTTCAGTTGTTTGCATGGAGAAGTTTATAGCAAATTAAGCTGCAGTACAGCATTTCTGAATCATCAACGTTCTTCCTTGTTGAACATTTATAGAAGATAAAGGACTTCTGCCAGGATGGAATTATATTAGTAAATCACTTTCCCCCATCCTCTCCTCTGTAGTCTTGTGGATAGTCTATCTGTTCCTATTACTGATCTAAACTGGACTTCTACAGTACAATTTCATTCAGGCAGCTCAGTAAGACACATCAATTGCTTTGTCCCTAGGAAGGATAATGAATATGTGCATGGTCCATCTCAGTTTTTTCTTACTGGACATGGAAATAGAATCTTTAAATTCTACTAATGACCTTGTCCAAGTACTCAAGCATAGTGCAGAGTGGCTGCATTATTCCCTGCTCCAGTGCAGTGTGCAGAGGAGAATAAAGTGCCCAGCTGAAGCCCAGGGGGGAACTCAGGAAGCAGAGTATCCTGATCTGTTCTGGCATTCCTTCAAGCTGTTCAAAGGAATTATCCTGATAGAAAACAGGCAAGGAATTAAAGACATAAAATCACTCATTTTTTTGTTCAGAGTTTTAATGACAAAGGGCAAGGTGTGTTCAAGTACAAGCTGAATACAGCAAAAGACAATTCCTTTTTGTGCCATGGAGACATAGGAGTCAGGACCTCTGCTTCAGGCATTTTTTTGGAATAAGGCACCCACCCTTCTGCAGTACAGTGCCTTCTAATGCCAGATTGAAGCATCACATCTGATGATTTAGTGGACAGAGCACTTCAGTGTCATAAGACAATGTCTAGCAGTGCTTGGTCACTCTTCCTTTTCAATTTCTGACTGAGGTGGACCCCTGCACCTTGTGTGGTAAACTGCCATACAGTTACACAGGGAGAGCACTGAGAAACCCACAGCCTTGTGAGAGACCCCCAAAGCAGCGCTTCAAATCAGTACAGCATCTCACCTGGATAAAATCTGGGAAGCGTTTCTTGCAGGTAGGGCAGGTGAAATAGCCATCATTGACATGGATAGCCACATGATCCTTAAGCAGATCCAAGCGGTCAAAGGACTCGGGGCAGAAAATGCAGGAGTACGTTTTCTGGTCCATGTGGAACTTCATATGGCTCTCGAGGGCACCGCTGTTGATGAAGCCCTTGTTGCAGATGTCACAGGTCAAAGGGCAGTTCCCTTCCCGCCCATGGAACCGCAAGTGCTGGTCCAGCTTGTCCTTCTCCCGGAAGGCCTTCCCACACTGCAGGCATTTGAACGGGCGGAAGGATTTCCGGATGAACAGGTGCTGCAGAGCTGCATTCTGGAAGAAGCATCCAGGAGACCATTAACTTTCATTACCATGTATAGATTCCACACCCATATATATTCAGGATTAAATATGCCAGATGCTCAGTGAACCTAAACTTCAAGAAATTATTCTCCATCATATGCTGTCTCCAATTTACAGCAGGGGAGGCTGTGACAGGCAGAAGCCAGGCATACCTGCAGTTACACCTAGAGTTAGCAGAACATAGTGCAGGAGTTTTCTCTCCATCCCCAATTTCTTCTGATTTAGCTGACTTGTCTTTAAGCATGCCATTTTTCTGTAAAATAAAACTAAGTCCTCTCTGAAGCACAGATACAGGCCTGAGAAAAGCTGAAATTCCAGCTGATTACTGGGCATCACGTCACAAGTTCTGCCACCACACAAAGGAATGGTGAAGCCAGCACCCTGTGTTTCCCCCAGGAGCAGGGCTTATGAAATTCCACAGCCCTTTACAAGATCACCTTCTGCATCAAAGATCACCACAGAGATGTGCAGCAGTGGTTTAGCATTGCCTGGAGAGCTTCTAGTGGAAAATAAATTCAAGAAATGCTGGTCTGAACTTGTTTACTATTGCCGAAAAGAACAGAGTTTCAAAACATGATGGCAAGGGCAGAATGGCAGCTTTATGAGCAGCAGGTGAACTTGTGAGCAACTCCTACTGCATACAATGTCTCTTCTCAGTCCCTGTTTTGTTTTGGTGTGTGTTTGCCTTCACTCTGCCTTGTCTGTAACGTTTCATGATCATTCTCTCTTCATTTTCTCCCCTTTCCCTTCAGATAAATGTTATAGAGCCATACCAGTCCTGACCCAGCACTTTCTGTTGGAGGAACAGATGCTGCTGGATACACTGCCTGTAGAAAGAGGAAAAAGGGTCCTGCACCTGCATTGCAATATTGGATGAGAACTTTCATGCTGGATAGTTGCAAAGCTGGAATTGAGTCGTATGAAATCCCACAGCACACTGTCACCTATATGGCACTCAAAGTACATTGCAATGCTCATTCCTCTGCAAGAAATCTAAGCAATATCCACTCTTCTCTCAAATACCTCTATAAACCATTATTTATTGATGTCTTCTCTTTTCATGTTACACACAGAATCTACATTGTGATAGTTAGAGAAATAATGTGGAAGAGCATAAGTTTAGGCTACATATTAGGAAGAAATTCTCAGCTGTGAGGCCCTGGCACAGGGTGCCCAGAGAAGCTGTGCTGCTCCATCCCTGGAAGCATTCAAGGCGAGGTTGGATGGGGCTTGGAGCAACTTGGGATAGTGGAAGGTGTCCCTGCCTGTAGCAAGGGGGTGGAACTGGATGAGTTTTAAGGTCCCTCCCAAGCCAAACCACTCAGATTCCACTAGAATATTGCTGACGCTTCTGCTCACATGTGTTCTATATGACCCACTTCTCCATGAAACACATTCAAGACTTCTGCAAACAAATTTCCCTGGTTTCCTGTCTCCTCTGCTTGTGGGAAAGTGGCAGCTGACACAACTGACATTTGCTGTGTCCCTTAAGTGCATACCATAAGCTAACACTGATTAAGTAAAGATAAAAGCTCTTCTGCTAGAATGAGGGAACATCTTGGAAAAACTGTGAAACGCTGTACTACGAATCAAATTTGTGAACCTGAAAGATCCTTTTCACCATCTGAACTGCAGAGGGAAACCTAGACTTTCATTCCAGGAAAGAACAGGAGAGCAATTGTTTTGCTACCAAAAAAAAATTAACAGTTTAATACGGGAGCTCCATATAGGGCTCCCCAGGAGCTGTCATCATCACCATTCTCTATTTTACAAGTGGAGACAATGGGAAACACAAGGATCTACTGTAAGTCACACTGGAAATTAGAAAAACAGCCATGTGCTGTGCAAAAATTGATATACTGCTTGGGGTCCAAAGGACATAATTTCCCCCTAAACCACAGGGAGATACTAATAAAACATAGGTGAAAAGATGTATTTCAAGTCCTGAAAGTCCTGAACTGCACTATTAATTTGAGTTTTGATCACTGGTACCTTAGCAGGGAGCTGACTGCTAATCCAGCAGGCCAGACTCAACATAGCCCTGTTGTTATCTCAAGGGCTACAAAAGGTAAAATGTTTTACTGCTCTTCACCTAGGTAATCTCTCAACCATAAAACCAGAACAAAATAACTAAGTGTTGTCTCATTTACTTGTAGTATTGATCCATCACAAACAATTGTGCAAACAAATCCTCCAAAACTTTAAGACTGATATTATGGCTGTTCATCCAAGCAATTTACTCCTGTAAAATCCACCTTAAATCTACAAAGAACTGGTATGAAAAGAACTAGGAAAATGCAAATTGTTATTCAGGTAACACATATTTCTGGACATTGGTTACCTAAAGAAGAATGAATGTGACAGTTTATGGTGCAGGGTCAATCAGGAAACACTAAACAGGAGCTGGACAAAACAACATGGAAGGTGGTGCTGATACGTACCATTGGATTAGATACAGCAAAAACCCAATGAAACAAAAACCCAAACCTACCTGCAGCTCCAGCTGAGCAGGCAGCATTGAGAGAGAGAAAAATACTTGTTATGCAATGGACTTGAGAAAACAGAAGCCTTGACTCCTGCAGGTCGCTACAAGGGCTCTTCCATCCAGAGTTTACTGCTTTGAGGTTTTTGTCTCAGGAAACACTAAACAGATCTTCAAGGTTTATTCTGTAGTTAGTAACTGTTCAAGGGGACTTAAAGGGCAAAGATAAAAACCACAGATTATCTTGAAGGTGTTGTATGACCTTTTCTGTTTTCCTAGGGCTGATTAACAAGGATGCAATATGCACTGCAACACCATGGTGAGAACAGAATGCTTTCAGCAGAAGGGAATAATTAGGGCAGGATGACAACAGGGTAGGGATAAGGAGAGTAAAAAAGTTAAGGAGAAGGGACTTTTTCTAACCTCATTCTACTGGCTGTGCTCCTTGTTACACAACCAGTTAAATTTCTTTCATCATGAAAGAAGTGACTGTGCTTTCCAAACCATATTCCTATCCCTCCTGTTTCCAGCATTAGCACACAGACACACTACATACTGCCCAGAACTGAACTAAAAGCCAATATTCATTTGGTTGTGGACCACAATGTTCCTCTAATTTTCTACAAGAGTTCTTGAAGGGTGGGTGTTTCTCTTTTCAATACTAGGGACACAGCTGACATAGTTAAGGTCTGATCTCCAAGGAAACCCCACAGGCTTTAAAGGAGAGGCTGAAAAATGAAAAATGATCCTATCAGGACTTGAACCCTGGGGCAACACAGATCAGTGCTCCCAGCTAGCATGAGAACAGTCTCAGAGCACCATTGTCTTAAGCCTCAGAAAAAGTGAAGCAATTCACAAAGAATGACTGTTTTTGAAAACTAAATCCTATCAAAGTAATAAGAAAGAATTAGAGCTACACAGGTTTCAGAAACATAGCCAGGAGTCTGGACTTTCTACCCGTTCTTTGGAAGTGAATAATGTACCACATATCTAAAAACCAAATGTTTGCTTGCTTTTATTATGAAGTGCATGTTATTGTAGGCAGGTGTTGTGTGAGTGTTCAGAGGGTGATTTTTCAGTGCTTAAAAAATGATGCTTGCTAGTTTAGTCTTATCTCAAGTGCTCATTGCTCACAGTCTGATGCAATATGGAAAGGTCTGTGCAACCTTCCATCTGCCATTCTGCCAGTGCTCCTGGCTTGAAACATCTCCAGGACTCTGAACACGAACTGCCACATACAGGGAACGTTCGGAAGACTTGAGATACAAACGTGTCACTGAACCACCACTGCACTCCTCTGAGCTGTCATCCATTTGTGATGATCTTACACAGAACAAAAGCTAAGTCACAAGACAAAGAAGTGATTTCAGAATTTCTGTCCTTTTCTTCCTACCTTCATTTTTTCAGAGGACCCTAAGTTCACATATTGGGTTCAAAAGTTCAGGGAAATGGCCAACACCTTCATTTCTTACTGAGGACACTGTAGCACACTGTAAGCAGAACATCCCCATGCTCTGTCAAAACTTCAGCATCTCTCTCTGTACTCTATACACCCTTCAATACATTCAGTAAAAAAATCCCCCAAGCTTTTAACATATGAAAATGAAATCACTAGTCACTTGTCATTCAGAGACTGCAAGCATTTTGTACGGTAAAAACTGTGCAGTCCTAATGTGCCCAAGCCAAACTCTTCCTTCAAGACATGCCACAGGATTTTTGGGGCAACACCACCATTGGTCTTGCATATATATTGCTGTAAAGCAAATATATTGCTGCAAGCAAAATTTGACTCAACATCTTCCTATACAGAATAGTTACTGAACTCTTTTCTAATCCTTCCTCATCCCCTAAAAATGAACTCATACCCCCAACTGCAGCTGTTTCTTTCCTTAATCCAAAGTTAACACATAGAAGAAAAATATTTTAAGCTAAATAAACTGATCTCCCAGTTACAGAGCTTCACGGATTATTTGCTTGAATCATTTCCCTCCCAAACATAGTAGAAAAACAGCTCAGCCAGTTGACACAGAGCTTAGACTCAAAGTGTTTGCTCTTAACACAGGTTTTGCTCTCAAAGGCAGGATTTTCTACCTAAAAAAGGACTTTATCACTAAGTATCATCATCATCATCTAAGTGGATCCAAACTGAGGTTGCGGTTCCTCTTTGGCAATTACTTGCAAGAGAGTTCTGAGAGACACAGATGGTGCTGTGAGCAAGTTGTTAGTCTGTGCCACAGCACCTCGACTCTGCCAGCTGTTTGAAGCACCTCTGCTTGCCAGCTCGGATGGACTGTGTTTCCATGCAAGAATTACTGTGATGGAATTCAATCAGCTCCAGCTCCTGACCAGTTCTCACTAGCACCTATGAGATACTGGTCCTTGAAGTGAGATTTGTCTTCTTGTCAGTGCAAAGAAAACTGCTAGGAAGGAGATGCTTTATTTGGGATTTGGAAATGGATATGACAATGAAAGCAGGACCAGCTGGTCCTGGCAGGCAGGCCTGGCATTCCCTGAGTTACAGTGGATGTGATCCCCCATCCTCTGTGCTTACCCTGATGCGCTTTGCTCGCCTCATGTCATCTGCTGTCATGGTGCTCTGCGTGGGCACTGTGCTCCCCTCGTGCTGTGGCTGTACGTGGAGCACGTGGTTTTCCTGTTGCTCTAGTGCTGCCTGCGGTTCTGGTGGTACTGGAGTCTGTTCCTGCTGCTCCAGCCCATTCAATGGGGCTTGTCCGGCCTCATCAAACTGCCCCTTGCTGGAAAAATGCAGCAAGTCCTGAAATCGCAAATCATACAACCAGTGATTATTCCCCCCACCCACTGAAAAACACTTTGATAATACTCAGCAGATAACAAGATTTATAATATTTAATCACAAGCTATGAACAAAACAGTGTAGTATAGTGTTTACACTAACTCCTAAAGTTCTCCTACTGTGTGCACTGCTGCTTTCAGCACATCACCTTCACTTACAGCGGCATCACCCAGAGAACCAGGGAGGCAGTGCTGCAGGTGGGTGACTGCATGGGCCATCCCTTTTGTCTGACCAGCCACAGACAATCAGCATTATCCAGCTGTTAATAGCCAAGGAGGCTTCTGCACTCAGGACTATTTCTGCTTTAACCAAAGTAACTAGTGCAGACACAGGAAAGGAGAGTTTCTGTCGCCTGGAAACTGTTGTTGCTTTGAAACATTGTGTGTCATTTTGCAGTGTCTTCTCCTATCAGGAACGCTGAACTGGAGAGTGACAAACGAGGTGATTACACTGGGCACTACACTATGTGTTTTTTTAATCCAGTTTCCAGCTCTGCATGCATAACTTCCATGTATCACATAAAGCTGTTTGTCTTGGGTTTCAGTGAAAGATGAAACCAGAAGCATGTATTCTATCACCATCTGTTGAAAATGGGGTGGGGTAATCCTCTGTCAATGGGCCAGTTGTTAAAAAAACAGGTGGGGCAGTTTTCTTTATCTCTTCCACAACCCATCCTGGTCCAGAGATTTATCTTCTGCTAATGGGCCATTGATTCTCACTTAATGACTGATAAAATCACATCATCCCATTGGGAGATGCTCCATCCAGGGGGAGGAGCCAAGCATTCCTACCTGGATAAAAATCTGAGATTTGGAACACCAAGCAGCCTTTTCTCCATCCTATTCCCAGAGGAAGACCAGGCCCATCTACATCACTACTGGATCTTCAGAGAAAACGACACCCTTTCTACAGGATCACCGCTTCAACAGAACCACATCTGCCACTCCAGAAGGACTGCAGCCACCATTTAATTGCACTGCTACCAACACCCTGAGCCACAGGATGTCAGGTTGTATTCTGACTCTGTCAGAGGGTTTGATTTTTGTATTACTGTATTTTTTTATTTTGATTATCCTAATAAAGAACTGCTATTCCTATTCCCATATCTTTGCCTGAAAGCCCCCTTAATTTAAAAATCATAATATTTCGGAGAGAGGGGGTTTACATTCTCCATTCCAAGACAGGCTCCTGCCTTCCTTAACAGACACCTGTCATTCAAACCAAGACACTGTTTTTTCTCCCCTTTTGCATTACCGTAAAAGGGAGGTGTTGTGAGCAAGAAGCACATGCCAAAAATCTACATTCTCTCCCTGTAAGTTCCAATAACTCTTCTGGAACAGATTCATCTTCTATTACATGAAAAAACACACATAAATCCTTATTTGACACCATGTAATGCAACTGAAGAAACTTAAAAGCACAAGCTAGGGAACAGAGGACCAGAATTAATCTTGAATTATGTCAGCTGAAGGCGCTGTTGCTGTCAAAACAAAAGCGGGTGTGGGAGAAGGAAAACAAGGAGTGAGGCCCTTACAGACCATGAGTGCTTATCAAAAAGAGACCCTTAATAAACAACACACCACCTCAGTGTCCAGCCAGTGCCACCCAGTGTCTGGGTGGCAAGCTTCCACCTTGCTTACACTCAGCTGTGCTCTCAGCATCCTGACTCTCCAGTTCCCAGGCAGAACTCTTGCTCAGCTTTAGCAAGGTGAGCAGACCTCCAATGGCTTGGGACGTCACCCTGTCCCACTGCACAGACACATGTGAGCCAGTCCTGGGCCATGCTTCAAGCTGGCAGGACACAAGCCACCTCCAGTCCAGAGACCACTCACACACTGGACTGCACCATCTCCCCAGAATGAAGGATTTAGGACCAGTATTAGGTTTATTTATCTAAAAGAGGCAGGCATGTGTCACGTCAGCCTGTAGAGAGTGAGCTCACAATTGCCCGAACCTCAAGCATTTAGGACATTGCAGTAGGAATTCACAGGCAGAGTATACATTCCTCCGAGTCAGCATGGAGCCATGATCAAGTGAGGTGTCAGAGGAAAATTACCACTCCAGATATTAGCTTTCAGCTAAGTCATAAACCAGAGCACTGATTCCTCCTGTCACTGCTCATAAAAGGACTTAGTAGTAACCTAAGCATGGTCAGCTTCAGAGAATTTAGCTTTCTACTTTAAATGCATTACGTCCCTTACATCCCTGCAGAATATAGCCAACAGCTACAAGCAAAAGAACATTTTCCAATAAATGCAAACATTTATTTGCAAAACACCTGCCTACAGGCAGCCCTTCTGTTAACATTAAAACATCATAGAGAATCATATCTTAAACTGATTTAATTCCACCAGCAACAGTTGTAAGAGCAGGCTGATCTTACATTCCAGAAAGGACAAATAGGAACCTAAATTCCTATTACAGTTTTACTGTCTAAATTACTTCTGTGAGGCTGCTAAACTGCCGCAATAACCCACCTCACTGCTAAGTGCTTTGGAGTGAAACTTGCTGCAGAAATCCAAGTGATTTTACAGGTTTTTTAGAAGGGAAGTAGTGTGCTCTCCTGGCAGAGAATTCCAGCTAGAAACTAAAAATTAGTCATGTGCAAATCCAAAGCACACCCTCAGTTTGCACTGACGCCTCAAATTCTTTTAGTTAAGAGTTCACGTTCCATGTGCTATTTTTTTCCCCTCCATCTCCAAAGATATACCTGTGTCCCTTCTTCACACTTTCCACCATTTTCACCAGTTACTTCCATGCGCATGAATTTGGGAGGGCGCCCAGGGCGTCTGCCTGGTCCAAATCTCCTCTTTCCTCGCCCACGACCTCGGCCTCTGGCTCTGCAGAATACAAGAGTGCTCCAGGTTAGATACAAAAAAAAGATGAATTTGGATTCTCCACTGATTTTATGCTTTCTTTCTCAGCATCCCTACTCACCCATTCAACTCAGCAACAATGATGCAGTAAATGATAAAATGCAGTAAATAATAAAAACTGAAGACATTCTGGCAGCAAAAACAATGGGTTTCTGGCTGGTATCTATTTATTTTGTGCTTGATGAGAAACCAAGGTTCAGAACACATTGAAATTTCTATCAGTAATCATGGGACCAAGAGGACTACTTGCTTCCATCCAGTCCTCTGCCATGGCAAGTCTCCCACTTCTAACATCCCAGTTTATGGTGTGCTGGAAGCATTTTCAGCATGATGGAACAAGTGCACAAGGAAACACATTTAAAATCTGAAGCCATAACATCCCTCCCCAAAAAGTGCTCAGCCGATGACGTCAGGCACTAAACAGAAGGGAACAATTTTGTGTCAAAAAAGCAAAACAAAACAGTCGCTACATTTCAGGAGATAGAAGGCACCAATGTCTTCTGCTCTGTGACAAATGTTTCTGCATTTAATTTTCAATAGGTCAGGATAAACTATGTTGCCAGGCCAATGAGGCACTAGAAGCCATGTTTTCCAAGCTCTGTACTTCCATATCTCTAAGAAACATAGTATTCCAATACTCTGATACTGAAACATTACAAGTATTTAAAGTAATTGTCAAAAAAAGCAAAACAAAAAACCCTCATCAATTTCAACAGAGTATTTATTTCTCTCAAGCTACTTCTTTCACAGTCCCTTATACCAGTCAGCCTCCTTCTGCCATGATTTTTCCTTCTGGTGCTGAGCTGATCCCTCCCGAGTTGGTCACTAAGATTTGCAGGACAAAGCCCCTCCTTTCTGCATGTTTGGGAAAGCACTACAGTGATCCACAAGTAAAGCTAAGGCTGTCAGTACCTGCTGAAGAAGTCCAGCTTCTCGTCATGGGAGTTGAGATGCTGCTGGAGCTGCTCCGAGCTCATGAAACGCCGATTGCACTCGTAACATGGCCAGTTCTTTTCCTGCTCCCTGAGCACTATCGGAAATGTCAGTAACACCATTTCACTCATCACCAATTAAACACCTAATTTTTTTGTCCCAGCCTCTCTATACTCTGTGGGCCATATTTCTCCCCTGAAGGTTAGACAGGCTGAAGAATACCCAGCCCTGCTCCACTGGTCTTTGCTTTTATGCCCTCTGCACTGTGCCATGACCAAAGCTCATCACACAGACACAGAAAGATCACTGGGGACAATTCCTGTGGACGATCAACACTCTTAGAAATTCAGGGGGATTCTGAAATTCACCCTTGTAGGGAAGAGCACCTACAGGATTGTGCCTCTGACATAAGTTAAGGGAGATCAATGGAAATTTCTAAATCTAAAGCAGTCACATCTCAGTTTATGAAACACAGCAGACACTGAGTACAGAAACAGACCTCTTCCTCGGAGGAAGCAACCTAATGCTTCCCAGAAACTGAAGCAAAGGCTTAAATTAAGGTAATATTCTCATGAGAAGAGTTATTGGAAATAAGCCCAAATAACACAATCTAGATCTGGTTTAACTTTTCCCAACCTAGCAGAAACTCGGGAGCACTATATAGGCCATATGCTTGAAAGTAAGGAGTGCAACTCGCAACCACTACTATACTGAAAGCAGAAGATCCCAAGTTACCCTTCCTTTCCTCCTCAGTTATGTCATGGATCTTCTGGTTCACAAACTCGGCGTAGGAGGCAGCATACCACACCTGCAGCAGGAGCACAAGGTAGCAGGACACTTAGGTGGAGCCAAAACTAATGGAAATTTATTTGAAAATGGGTTTTAAGCAATACATTTACTTCACTTGCCTCAACCGCTAACTCCTATTGCTCCTTTCATCCTCAGTAATAAAGTCTGGTAAGATCAACGTGCCCCACTGAGGAATGAAAGAGCTTTGCTCAGGAAGTACATCCATTTAATTTTAAAGTCTAGCTTCCTAACATGAATGTTAATCTTGGACATGGCTACCAGTAGCTCTAAAGGAAATAAGATTAATCTCTTCAAACACAGCTACATGACCATAAAGGAAGGATGTCAGCAGAGTACTGATACTTGTACCAAGACGAATGGAAACGTTTTTAACTCGGGGGATTTCCCATTTCTTTCCTGCTCTCCTTACATAGACAATAGGCAGCACCATCCACATAGATTCATTTTAAATGCTTCTGAGCTTCTGAAGGATTGGAGCAGTATAGCCTTACATAGACAATAGGCAGCACCATCCACAGAGACTCATTTAAAATGCTTCTGAAGGATTGGAGCAGTATAGTCCTGCTTCCCAAAACAAAGATTTGCCAGGCATCAGCCTGATGGGCCCACTTTTGTCATACAAGGAATTCAAGTCTTCAGCAAAGACAACCACAAGAGGCAGGAAGACAAAGTTTATTAAAGCCTAAAAGCAGATGCTCACATCTAGCTGAGAATTCTTCCATCATTTCATCTGTTTGATGAAAAAGAGTAGATTTTAGAAGAGTTTTCTCAAAGAAGGAATCAACAGGTTTTCAGCATGAAAAAACTCAGTTAAACAAGTTTGGACTTGCAGTGGGACACAGGTAGAGATGAGTGGGATTTCAAGGACTCTCCAGCAGGTGTGTCACTCTACAGGAATCTCACCAGCTGGACAAAGACAAAAGCCTGGAGCTCCTGGACTACACACCTGGCAGGCAAATCAGAACTTCCCAGCTTCAACTACTTCAATCTCTGGATTCTCTGTACATTCTCTCTTAGAATGTACATGAATGCCCTACATCCACATGGGGAGGAAATCACATTACCAAGCCTTTCAATTAGCAAACCATTTCATTCCAAAAGACACTACTAACACAGAATGTAAGAAAAATGATGCTCCCACAGGGAGGTCTTATTTCAAATTGTTTAAAAAACTGGTGAGAAAACGATGCTTGAATACACTTAAAACGGATTTGTAAGATTTCTAGTAATTCAGCTTAAAAAACTAAGGACTGATTTCAGATAGTCCTGCTCTAAAAGGGTGCAAGTAGGCTTTTGCCCTGATTTAGTAAGTCCCCTTACTAAACAATTGTTTTTCCAGACAAATTGTTGAAACCTACATGCAAGAAGAGATTTGAAGAACAACAAAATTTCCTTATATCGAAATTTTTTGGTCCCCACCCTAGTGCTCCAAAAAATGTTGAAAATTAAGGCCATCTCAGCCAGCCATGCTGCTTTGAGCTCAATGCAATCAATAAAGTTTCAGAGGGAATAAAAAGAAAACCGCAGGCAAGTCATAATATCCTTTATAATTTTTCACATGCGAAGTTTCAAAAGCTCCAAGAAAGCCAGGTAAAAGCAGAGACCATATTCACTTAAGGCACCAGACAACAAACCAGGAACACATAGGGCCAACTGGAAAGGGCATCCAGAATTAAAAAAAAACCAAAAAAACACGTTTCCTGAAATAAAAATTAGATGTATCAGCAAAATACATGCTGTGTAAAGCATGACAGCAAGAGGAGAGACAAATAAATTACTACTTTTATTTTAAACTTCTTTATGAGCCAAAGCTTATTAAAATACTATGTTGGTGACTAACTACTTACTGACTTCAGTGACATTCAACTCAGGCCATCAGAGGAAAGAAAGCTCTAAAACTATTCACAGCAGTAGTTTCTGGCACTTATTAGGCATCAACTTTTAAGGTACTAACTAATCAGTAAAAAGAGAAACCTCACACACAAGTAATGTCATACCTTGAGTTCCTGCTTGGGCTCCACATTTTTAATGGTGGTGTAATAAATGTGGTGGCCGTACTGATAGGCCACCAGGTTTTGCTCCAGGTGGTTTTGAGCGGGACGCACAAACATCATCCAGTTACACAGAGCCTCACTGGAAAGTTCAAACCACAGGTCCTCTTGCAAGTCTCGGTCTTTTCTGTCACCCTTATCAAGAGAAACCTGTAGCAAAATCCAATTACGTGTGACTGTAACTGCCTGGCAGCGCATTCAAAAGAATTTGGGTTACTAAGAAAACTACTGTGTCCATGCAACTGCTACATTAGGGGAGCAATGAAGGCATAGCTAATTTTCTCTCTTTACTAACATGGATCCAGAAACAGACAGAAAAATATTTAGCAACAGGTAAATATTAACTAGGGAGGCACAATGGATCCTTCCAAGGCTTTCAGGAACAAGAATCATTCATTAAAGGGGTCAGGCACAGTATGAACATGTGAGTATAACAAATGACACACAAGTAGCTGTAGCTTTAGTAGGCTACAGAAATATCAGTAAGAAGCTTCTGACTGGCAGACCCACTTTTCCTTTCATTTCTTGACTCATGACATTGCCTCAAGCTGGAAGCAGCACTTCTTTAGCTGAACTTCTCTTGGTTGCTGAATCTGCCTATGGTCACAACTTACTTGTCAAGACACTGACCATCAGAGCCCTCCTAAGACTGTGGATCTATACTCCAACAAATAAAAGACCAATTTTTTATAGTGAAACCAGTAAATAAATGGATAAAAGTCACTTTTTACTTTTCAAAGTAAAAAATCCATTTTACCCCATGCCAATTACTTGGCAAGAGGAAGGGAGTAAAAATATCTTCTCTTCCCTACATCTTATGAACAGAAAGGTAAGAAAAATATTTTGAATTGAGGTTACAACATGACACAAAAGAATGGCTGCAGAATGTCCTCAGAAGGGGCTGCTATTTTTATGTCCAGATGCTGCCTCAGCTCATGTGAAAATGATTCACAGCCTTCCATGTTATGCACCCTATAAATACATATATATATCCTACCATCATAATGCCAGACCATTCACCAGGACTAGTGTGTCACCCTGAATAACAGAGCAGATTTGAAGCCAAAGCAATTTGGGTATTTCTTAGTTACATTCAGAGATGGAAGTAACAAAATATCTCTAGTGAATTGATCAAAGCAGAGTGACAAGTTAATGAAAATCAAAGCTTAGGCACAAATTGATTCCCCCTTTTCTCACCCTTACCTTCAAATGGATATAACAGTCTTTGAGCTCAGTCTGTCTGACCAGGGGTCCTTCCACAGGCCCAAACTGTGTACGCTTCGGGATACGCCTTTTGGAGAACACACCTCCCAAAAACCTGTCTATATAGAGCACCAGGGGAAGGCTGGCCCTTGCCCTGGTCAGCACAGGCCGGTTTGGGATGGGATGCAAAGGTCCATGTTTTGGACACACTGAGGGATGTGCGTTATTACACTCTTCACACCCTGCAACACAAAGGCAGACAGGATGTGACTTTCAGGCAGACACTCACACACGAGCTCAGAGACAGCCTTATCTCTCTCTAAACATCTTTGGCTCAGCTGTGGGAATACTTATGCCAATAGTCTGTCTACATTTTAAAATATTAGACAAGCAATTGTCCAGCAAAATAAGAATAAAGCAGCTCAGAGACTTCAATAAGGACAGAATTTTGTCTTTTCAGTCAAGCAGCCCAATTTGAGTTCATAGTTCTGGGAATGAAGACTCGCATTTACTCATTTACTGCTAAAATCTGAATGGTGTTTACCTGTCTTGACCAAAGGACTGATGGAGAGGGAAGAAAAAAGGAGGGGGGCAGGTAGTACACTACATATTACTGCACACGCTTACACAAATCATTGGGATCAAAGGGTTGAGGTGGATCTGGATCCCATTCGTCCATGTCAGTGTCTTCCCCATCTTCATCCTCATCTTCATCCTCATCATCTTCCTCTTTTGTTTCTATCCTTTCCATTTGATTCTGCAGAGGTGCTAAAGGATCAGAACCATCCACAGCCTCCATAGGAGGTAACACCTGGTTATGCACCGGTAATGATGCCTGAGGAGAGAATTCACAAACAATTCAAATTGATTCATGAAGAAAACCACAAGGACAAGCAATGAAGGTCCTTGCTAGTCTACCCTCCCTGCTACCTCTGGTAATGGAGAGGAGGACAAGTGAAGGTGCTAAATGACTGTCAAGGGATGTTTTGCATGGCTGGATGCTGCTGATGGCCTCACTCAAAACACCTGTATTACTCCCTGGCTCTACCCTGCCAAGGACTCGGTTCTCAGAAGAAACTGAACTCAGAGGAAGTCCTGGACCCTTGCAGAAAGCTTAAAACAAAGTCCAGGCTCTGTGTATATTACCTAGAGCCTAAAGCTGTATTTTAACTTCTTTTGTACAAGTGAGAGAATCCTGCACTTTGGCACATGATCTCTTTAACAATCCAACAAAACCAATCTCCAGAGTACAAAGGTAGAGGTCAATAAGGGGTGAAGTAACGTGGAGACTAGAAACAAAACTATGGGACATGAAAGACAGTCGAGGGCATTGCATTCTTCCACTAATTTTAAAGTTTAGCCCTTTCCTTCCTTAAAAGAATCACAACATTTGAAGTTTGGCACATATTCCATCACCCACATAGGTTTCTCAGGTAGAGAACAAGAAATATTACACCTGGCAGAGCTGCCTGAAAACACTGGTGAGGAAACCCAGTGGATGTTGCTGTGACAGTCAGCACTACACCTTCTGTTAACTTCACTTTTTAGTACTGATAGAATTTTGAGGTGGCTGCTCACAGAACCATCTGTGAAGCAGGTTTCTCTGTATCTTAAATACATGATCTCCTAAACCCCCATACATTCCATGGTGAGACTATGGAAGACAGTACAAATCTGCACTACAGCTTTCTCACATCTCCTCCCGGATCAATCAGCCACATTTCATTCCCAGAGATGATGGAGCAATGGAATCAGTGCACTTGTACATGGAAAAGGTAAGGGTGCCTGGCAACTTACTCTATCTGCTTGTGGCCCCTGCTCCAGAGCCACTGGCTGGGGGGGGTCAGCAACGCTGCCGAGCACAGACAGGTTGGTGGGATTCATGCTCTGAGCAGCAGCAGGCAAGAGCACCGTTACCTAAAATCACAGGCACTCATTTTAGCACTGCAGCACTTCTACCAGTCACTTAACACACGGGCAGGGCCTGGCATGCACAGCTTCCTTGAGCCCTGCCCTCACTCAAAAACTGCAGCATTCCCATGATTTTTGGGGTTCAAATAGGGATGATGGGCTTGGACAGAACCTGCAGCTCCTGGGACAAGGGGAAAGGCTTCATATTTATAGACTTCACAAATTCTGAATTACCTATTCCACTTTTTTAAATTAAGGTCCTACCCAGCCTGGGTTCAAATTCTGCACTAAAACCAGATGTTAGGAGCTCTTTAGCTCTTGGTAAAATCAGTGATTCGGGGTCTCTTTTCCTCTATGCCCAAATTTACTTTTGTTTTCAAGGGAAAAGGTAAAGAAGGACTAAGAAATATTTCCTCTTTTTTTGACTTTTTTTTCTTCAAGCAAATCCTGCCACTGGCTGAGGGGTTAGAACTAGATAAGCTTTAAGGTCCCTTCCAATCCAAATCACTGTGTGATTCTATGATCCAGGATCCATTAAAAAACCAAGGTGGTGTATTGACCTCATGAGAAGATCAAGCTCTCAAACAAGAGGATCCCAACAATTACTTCTGGTCATACCATACATTTTTGTTTACATACTCATTTTTTGTGCTGTAACAACCAAATTAATGCATATTACCACACTGCTCTCATCCATTCAGCAATTAAAAAAAAGCACAACTAAGACCCTAGGAATCACCTTTCCTGCCTTTTGTTTCCTGCTTATCAATACAGGAATTTGCACCATTATTCCATGTGACTTTTCATCCTTCTCTACAACTGACATCACATGGCTTCTAGTTTGAGCCTCTCTGACTGTTAAGCAGCTTTTATGCTAAATCCAAGCTCTTGCCTCTCTGCAGAGTGCTTAATAAACATCAGATAAAACTGAAAACAGTGAATTGCGCCAGTAGTGAGGGAGCAGACAAAAAAATCCATAACATAAGCACTTGGTCTTAGAACTCCAAACTAGTTGCTTTGTTTAAAGAGGTATTAAGAGCTGAAAAACAAAGCAAAAAGACTTCAGGGAATGGTTTGATGGTGAGGAGCAAACCACCATGATAGTCTGGTATTAACACTTCTGATGCCAAGTGGCAACAGAAGAAGCATCATTTTTCCTCCAGTGTGCCAGCAAGGAGAGGGTCACACAGACTTGGATCTATTTGTACCCCCTATTGGCATTGCCTACTACTAATCACACCAAACATACCCTTACTTGCACTTCCATGTCAGGCACTGCATGGATTATGGGCATTATTTTTATAAACCTCTCACTTTCTTTCTACAATAAAGTTTATTCTGAAAGACAAGAGGATCTTTAATTATTATTTCGTCATTAGTTGTCACTTCAGGGATGTCCCATATGAAATGCTGATGTAAGAACAGCTGCAAAGGCAGGAGTTGATATAATGAGAGATTACCCATTCACCAAAAAATTAATATGTTAGGACTGCTGTCAGAAAGTGTTGGAATGGAGGACAGGCTGAGGATACACAGACAAGTGCTTCTGGGATAATAACAGCAGATCACCTCCGTTGTCACTGCCATCTGCACTGCGCACAAGTATCTCTATTTTTACTTAATCATATATTTGTTAAATGAGCTTTAAGACAATTAAATAGGAAATTTTGGCTTCTTAATGCAGGGAAATTGAATAATGATGGAGCAAAAAATTCCAGAACAAAACTCCAGAGAATGAGAAGAATGAGAAGACAGGTAACAACTTTATTGTGTCAGTCATTGCTTCCCATCTGTGCCTCAACCATTTAGGTCTTTTAGCAAGTAAATTTGTTTTCAGCACACATTCAATCCCTCACTCTGCTCCAAGACTGTCAATAAACACACATTTTAATGATGGCTTTGGCGATGATTCAGATCTATTATATCCATTCACATGTGTTATTAAAGACCCACCAATCAGTAAAGATTTTAAGTCTATGACAAGCAGAGAATTCCAACCAGAGAGATCTCAAAGCACCTTCTAGCACTGTCTACAGCTGATTACTACAGTGCAGTCCCCAAAGATACGAGAGTTAACAAAACTTCCCCATCCATGATGGATGTAAAAAGAATAAGGAAGAATTATCATAACCGTATAAACACAGGCTGCAGTTTTATTCTCTTCCCAGCCCACCTCACACTGGCAAGCCCAGCACATCTGATAAGGGAGTCAGTCACCGAACTTCAAGTTTTTGACTTAATTTCCTGTGACGTTTCTAGTAAACCTAGAATTTAATCCAATTTTTCTATCCCTTGAGAGCCTTTTGTGGACTTTAAGGCATTTGGATCAGAAGCTGTACAAGGACAACTGAAAACCCAGCCCTTCCAAAATGGCACATTCAGATGACATCAGTCACATCTGCTGCAGGGACACTGTTGAAATTTTTTCATGCTATCTGGGGCAGTAAATTAGAATTCTTGTTGAATATGAATTAAAGAGAATAAACTCAAAATCATTCTTAACTTTTATTGTCATTCTTGCTCAAGCTGGTCATTGGTCTTCACCAGGGTGACAGCACAAGACTAAGATTGTCACTGGACAACTTCAGAGACAGCTCACTACCCTCCTGCACCACATGAATGTCCCTTACCTTCCCTAATTGTTTCCTCACAGTTTTAGGCCCGAAATGAATAATATCTCTTCCTTACCTGCTGGGTGGTAGCATCCTGTTGGACGTAAGCCACTTGGGACGGATCTGTAAACAGAGTCTAGACAAAGTGAAAAAGGCTTATCAAACCAGCCCCTGGGGGTTTTTACTCCCAACTGACACAAAAGCTACCCTGCCACCACAAAACAACCCACATTTGAGCCTTTGGCAGCTTCTAACCTGCCTGTTATCACAGCACACTACTTCAACTTACCCAAGTATACCTACACACATAGAAATTAAAAATTAGGCAATACTCCATGAAGAGTTAATGTATTTATGTCGCACTTTGCTTCTGTACAGCTAAAGTGTTTCACGGGTTTTCTTTCTTTTATTTACCAAATCACTTTGTCAATTGTTGATTTGATAAAATCTACAGGATGAAGTTCAATAGCTCTATCTATGCCCTTAATGCGTAACACTTATGGGCAGAATAGAAGGTAACTGTGAGCTTTTTCTTCCTGAAAATTCACAAGACTGCTGCATTCTTTCTTTTGAGGAACTGTCACATACATCCTATATGGGACTTTGATATGGCAAGGATGTTGTTTAATTTCAAAGAAGCCAACTTCAATATTCTGCAAGAACAGCCTTGACAGAATCCCAGAAAAAGCAAGAGTAAGGATTGACTGAGGCCAGCCTTACTTAGCCAAAACTTGAAGCATCTGAGCTTGTAGTAGCCTAGACATAACAAAATAAAGCATGGTATAATACAAAGTCTTTTAGCACTGTGATAATTTCATCTTAGATGCAGAAGAGTCTCTGAATACTACACATCTTTTGACACAATGACAGCATTCAGAGTCTTGGAGTTAGCTGGCCAGCAACTTCTGGGGAGATATCCTCTCAAGACATCCCTCCACATAGAAGCTGGTTTTCTGGGATGGTTGAGAGCTGCACAAGACACACTGTGCCACATGAGGCCCTGCCAGCATGATGGGGGCGTCAGGTACGTGCACTTTGCAGCACAGCTGATCTGCCCTGTCAGCAAAGATATTATACAACACTCTTGACAAAGCAAGCCTGTTTCTTTTTAATCTGTCCACACAGAGGCAGGGATGCATAGCATATTGATCCCATATAAACACATGCTGCAAGGGAACAAAGCCTGTTTGATATGATTATGCAGAAGAAAAAGAATAGAAAAGATCTATAAGATCAGCAACTCCGCAGAGACTGCAAAACTACATTGAATAAACAGATGCTCTGCAAAAAGACACAACTGTTATTGTAACTATTAATTATGACAACTGTACTACACAAAACAAAGACTCTTCCAGAAGGAACATAGATGGCTCTTAGCTTTTTACTGTATACAAGAGGCAGAATTTCTGGTGAGATTATCCTTGTTCCAGAAAACACCTTTGAGTAAATCATAATCTCATCCACCCTCAGTGAAGTAACCAGCATTTCATAATTCATAGCCTCACCATCCTTTGATAAGCAGATTTGCACATGAGACAAATGAACTGCATGAAGTCCCTGCTCAGCAGTGGGCAGAGAAAACTGCTGGGAGCAACTGCCTGCTATTTTCCAGTCATACCACTTGGCTGGTAACTGGCTTTCATCCCAAACAAGACTGTTGTGTTTTCTAGATGCCAAAACCAGGGTGGACTCAGAACCACACGTGCCTGCGTAGCTTCCACGGGGTGGATGTAAACGAGGGTATGCTCCGAGGTGTCCACAGAGGTGTAGGAGGTGCCGTCAGCCGTATAAACCACCTGCTGTGTGGGTCCGCGCTCCTGCTCGTCACTGTACATGATCTGGGCCACTGCCCCCCCCTCGGGGACAAAGTGCACCTGGGGAACAAACAGATCTTGGACTCGTACCAACACAGGCCAGTGGGACACAGCACCAGAGTCACGGGGTGCCTTGGAAAGCAAAGGGAACTTGTGTCCCAACTAATCTGAAGGCAGTGAAAAACACACATTTCAAATCTCACTCAATTATTCTACCAACAGAAACCTGGACACAACACCCATCAGTCTCTGGTTTTACTCTGCATTGCAACTCAAGATGCAACTGCTACAAAGGGCACCCATACATACTTAGTTCTTGCTTGACTCTTTGAAAATTTGTAAGGGAACAAGTTAATATTTGAACGGATGTATCTATTAAATTTATTGGGATATCGTTTCCCTTTATGCTTGTATCCCTTTCAGGATTTATGATAATGACTTCATTCAGCTAGTTCTGTAGTCGGACGTAATTTTTGCTGTCTGATGAGAGGCTAATAGAACTTATTAACTCTCATACTCCTCAAGTTATAGTATTGCAGTTCTCAGAGGCAGCAGTAGGACATATCAGACTGCTTCTCAGTATGTGCAGCATCAGTAGAAAATTCAAATATTTAAAGAGACAAATCTATACCTGAAAACATTAAGCACATATTCTAAGGACTGCTGGAACAAGTCATGTATAGGGCAGCACTTTAAATCTAAACAAGTTGATTTTACCAGAACCTTATGATCGTAACTGATGATCAGAGGTCTATATCAAATGAGCCAGAATACTGAATTCCAGTGAAAACAGGAACATGTTTAGCTTTTGCCATCCTTTACATGCTGAAAAGCATTTTCAGTGAATGGGAAAAACAGGACAGTGAGCAGGAAACCTAGTATGAGTACAAGTATTCATAGTCACATAAAATTCTTTCACATAAAATGCCACAGTTATGTATTCTTTTTTATTTTGTTTCACTTCTTAGCTTATGCTTCAGAAGACATCTGGTACTTCCCCGTGGATGCTCAGTGCTGATTCTGTACAATAAATCCTCTCACAAACACTACAATTTCACATTTGGAGAGCACTCTGCAAATACTCATTAAGTCTTAAAACTGCCATGTGCAAACAGCAGCATGCTTATTCACTTGTAGAGAGAAGAAAACACAGGCCATTGAAAACTACCTTTCTTTGCAAATTTCAAAGCTGGAAATAACAGAGAGGCAGAATTTCTCAGCTTTTGGGTCAAATACTATGCAGCACCCTTTTCCTACCATACTTAAAAGAGTAAATCAATTTACAGAATTCTAGAAATTCCCAGCTGTGTTGTCTTAGAAGCAGAGGGACAAGCTGCACAGAGCAGAACCTGACTGCATTAGTCACTTACAATTAACATTTCTCTCTTCCTCACTACCCAGATGTCTGGCTGGAAAAAATTACTCGTATTACTTTCCCCGAGGTCCACCCACAGTTCCAACTGATTCAAATGATGTCATCAAAAGCGGCTGCCACAGAGCACAGATTTTGTTCATGTTCATTACTCTGAACACCCTTTATTCTCCCACATGGTTATAAATCTATTTGGACAAACTTCTACAGCCATTGCCTGGTTTTGTTCAGCTCATTTCAGAGCTCTGTGTCTTCACAGCTGCAGTTTGCACAGCTCAGTTTCTGAAGCTTTAACCCCAAATCACCACAGAAATGTTTGTATTTCTGCTCAAATGAAAGGTGAGGCTCTGGATTCTAAATCAGGGCCGAATGGGAACTAAGCCTCCCCACCAATCCCAATCCAGCCTGAGCAGAGGCAGAGCTCTGGCTAATCACCTGAGCAGAGTTCTGTTCCTGTGCTGCAGACTCAGTCCACACCTGAGGACTTTCCTCTTTCAAGTCCATCTCCTCCCTGCCTGGGTGCTCCATGAGGAGAAAGAGACCTACTGGAGGAATGTCTGGCTGAAGGGATTCATCTGTTCATTGTGTTTCTGCTGCCAGAAGACAAGGTGATCTTCAGCAACATGGCTGTAAAAAATCAGAGGAGACATGAAAATCAGCATGACACATATCACGGAGCTATGAGGGATTTATTATTATCAGCTCCCAAACTTCAGGAACACAGAGTAAAGCAGGTTTGGCTTTACAGACACTTCCTACAAGAGCCAAACACCTTAAGTTATGGGAATAAGGGAACAGAAACCTTATCTCACTGAGCATGGTCAAGTCCTGCTGTTCACCACTTTCCACATCCCATTAAGGAGGAAACAAATCAACCATTGCACTAATTGCACTGAAAGATTACACTGAATTCTTCCTGCATGTCTTTCCTTGGCCACAGGCCACCCACACCACCCTCTCCTCATTGTCCTTCTTGGCACCTGAAGGCCTAGAAATCAATAAATAATGCAAAAAATGCATTATTTATTGAAGCTTCCAACAAAATCACTATGTTCAGAGATGCATCCCCAGTTCCTCAGTTTGCCTGAATGGTTTTGTTTGAGCACCAACTGGTTTTCCATGTACAGACAGATTTGACCTTAGACAAAACCCCAGTTCCAGGTTAGTAGTGTTACAATAGCCAACTACTAAAAAGGAATAATGAAACTTAAACTCCCAAAGATCCTGACAAACTGCTTCCAAGCTTGGTTTTATTTACCTCTTGCAATTTTATTGGGGCCTCTCAATCTGCCACTGAGATCCCAGGAGGGTAATTTACAGCTCTGGTGATTGGTCTAGTCGGTGGTTCAGCACCTTCCCAATCCTTCGTCTCTAATATCACATTAAATCACAGGCCAGGAAATAGCATGAGGGTGAGCCCATTTCATTTCTCAGCTACTCCAATTAACTTTATTTTATATCCAACGCCTTGCTGGGCTGGTCCAACACCAGTACCCATCTGTGCACCAGGAAGGAAGCAGAAGGCTCCTTGCTGATGCTTTCATTCATTTGCATTTTAAATGCAAATTATTCTAGTCATAATTTATCCCTATAAATGCTAGCATTTGGCTTGTCATTGACAAACTGAAAAATAGATAAGGAGAAGTAAAAAAACCAGCAGGCACTTTGTCTCCTCCTAATTTTGCCAACAAGGACTAAGCTGTGCGGACCTGAGCACTGACTGTTCCACTGGGCCTGGCAAGCATGGATAAATCACCAGGACAGGGAAGTCTCAGGCTAAAATCACTGAATTGCATGGTGGAGCAAAAAAATCATATTACTTACATATAGACAAAGAAAAACGGTGGGAAAGATATTTCTGGGCATTGTTAGACACCAAGTCATGCTGTTACTGGGGACTGGAATTAACACTTGTATCTCACGCTGAGCAACCCAGCATATGTGGGCCCCACAAAAGCAGACACTGAGGAATTGCTCTGACTTTCTCTTATATCCAAACATCTTCAGTTATGGGAACACAGGGACAGAAATCTCATCTCCATTAATATTGCTTGATACAAAACATCCCCAAAAAGCACTTAGAAAAATTAAAATGAAATCCATATACCAGCATTCAATGCCTGAGCTTAGTATGGATAAATTAACTCCAGCAAACATCTAGAAGTGATAAACACCAGCGTTGTTCTTCAAGTGTGAAAAGTCAGGGCAATTCACAGATAAATATTATTTATTTATATATCCAAGTGCACACATGCTCTGATCTATTAATAAATACCATCCATCCCTACACAGAACCTTCCTCCTAGCTACTTGTTCTGTTATTAAGGATTAAATTAGGAATTTTCTCATATCTAATCCTACCTCATCCACTGACCTCCTTCACTCATTTTATCAGGTATATGTTCTTTATTCAGAATATATAAATATATACATACATCAGGTATATGATCACCTT
>WAAG01025477.1:73538-92517 GCA_013390105.1 Tichodroma muraria
AGAGAGAGCTGATTCCCGGGTTTGCATTTAAAAAAAGGTGTATCGTAAAAGGCGTACCCACGCTTTCATTGGTTTTATCAAATGTCAGTAATACACATTGGCCAATCACGGCCAAACTACTACAATGTGGTAATGAGATGAGCTTTCCCCCACCTCTGTCAGAAAAGAAGGGATCTTCAGAGATCTTCTTGCTTCTACATAAATTTGGTAGATGAATAAGAGGCAACATAAAAACACCTTCAGTGATAACTTATGGTAGATGTTTAGACAGCAGCCACATTTTCTTTAAAAAAAAAAAAAAAGTCATATTTTAAGATTTAATTTAATACATGTACTAACTCTATACTCTGTTTATCTTGGCTTTTTATAGAACAGCTGGAAGTAAGTCTCCTAGCTGGGAAAACTCTGTATCCTTTTTCAGTACATATAAGGATAAAAATACTTATCTGTCAGATGGTCAGTGTTCCTCCTTCTGCAGAAGTTAGAAATTAGAAGTCTGACCTTCTCATGGATAGGAGCTGGCACAGGGTTTCCAAGCTACCAAATCCTCTGTGCCCCCAGATGCCCTGTATAACCCAAGCAGGCTTTCCCTGATGAGAAACTGAGACTTTTATTCTTACAGTTTTGAACAAGAGACTAAAAACATCATTGACAGACAAGTTGGTTATTTTTTCTAAAGTCTGTTTCTACTTATTTCATGCCTTTTAAGTAGGGTCTTCATCGTTACCTCAGTGTTTACTCTCCTGATGTATTTATAGACAGCAGTCACATCCTCCCTAAGGTTTGTTTTGTCACAACCCATGTTTCTTTTGTTTCCTCCTAACACATTCCCCATTCCCAGCTGTCTACCCAGCTCCTCTACTCTAGTGGGGCAGCAGGGCTTTTACAGAGAAGATTTTGTTATGGATGATGCAGCTTTAGAAATGGATTGATTTTTGAGGGCAAAAAACATCCCCTGGGATATCTCCAGCTCTGAAAGTCTGCATTTCCAAGCTTGTAGAAATAGTCGCCAGTTTCCATTCCATCTGTCAGCACCTATAGAAGATGACTAAGGTTTATCTAGAGATGGCATTGAGAGAGCATTCAAAAATACAGGTCAGCAGGCAAATTCAAGGTAGACTGGAGTCCAGAATTAGAATCAAATTTGCATGTCATGATGGAGGCTGATAATAACAGTGAGACAAAATCCGTTAGTAACTTATCTAGTCTAGAGCAATAGCATAGATTCAAAATCCATAGCCAATTCCAGTTGATACTGAGCTAAAACCCAATAGCCCTCTAGAATTACTCAGACAAGAAACAATGGTCCTGAGCTTGGCTTAAATAGGACTCTTGGGCTTGTAGGGGGGGTGGTCTCAGGTGAAGCTGCTCAGGATCAGGAGGATTTATTACTGGCCTCTGAAGTCTAACTCAGTGCTGTACTGCTGTTCAGGTATTGAAGGTAGATCTTAGTCTCTGTTGAGCCATGGGCTCTTGGAGAAGTTGTTTGGCTTTTCTTCATAAAAGTGTAATTTTACTCTGTCTTAAATTTAATATTTGTATCATTAACCTTATTTGTTAATAGCTTATAGGGCTGGTGCACAAAAAAAAATACAATTGTGGTTGGGGATTTTTTTCTTAATTTCAAGCCTTTACTTACCATGGTCTTAAGTCCTTCTTTAATTTTTTTATTATAACATGTTAAAAATTAGGTCTTTAGAAAGAAAAACACTGCTGATATTTTCTTACAGCATTCTGGGATTTTACATGGAAGAAGCCCCGGTATGTGGTTGGGGTTGTGTTGCTTGTCACCACATTGGGGACTGGGGTTTCCTGTGTGAGTCCTGACCTTGCAGCAGGTGCAGTCTGAGCACACCCTGGGACTGGTGTCATTTTGGACTGCATTCAAAGCATTTGTGCAGCGTGGTTCTTGGCAGTTGGATGTGTCCTTCAAGAGGGTTGAAGAGAAATGTTTGTTTAGTGAGTGATTAGTTTAAAAGGAGGGAATATTTTCCATCTTAACTGAGTTGGAAGGTAAGTATATTCCACCCACGCTATAGGCATCTGAATGCCTTTGAAAACAATTGGTTTAGGAGAACAGGAGGAATCAAATGAAGCAAGTGTCAAGATTTTTCAGGGAGTTAATGCCTTATCTCTGAAGCTGATAAAACCCAAATGATAGCCATTAAGACAGCCATTAAGATTGAAGCTGCAGCCTCTACCCAGGTGCAGGTGGCTACAAATAAGAAACTTCTGTAGTAACACAGACATGAAAAACATTAAGAATGTGCTGTTAAGGGAAAAAGTACAGAGCTGCCCGGAGCAGGGAATGCTGGCAGGACTTCTGCTGTGCTTCAGTGAAACAACACTGGAGGAAGGATGCAGATACTGTAGCCTGGGAAGAAATAACAAGATTTTGCTTCCCCAAAATCTTTTAGTGAACAGAACATAACCTAATTATTTTGAGCCAGTCTTTTTTCAGAAAATATTCCTCATTGTCAAAGCTCAGGTGGTGTTATCCAGGTGCACCCAAATGTTTTGTATTCCAGGTGTGCCCAGGCACCTGGGAAGCCTGACCCAAAACAAAGGTGTTTTCTTCAAAGCAGATTTCCATGGTAAAGTTATGACAGGATTTTGCATTTCTCTTTTATTATGGAATTGTTAAACTGTTGCTTTGAACTCACCTAACCCCAGCCTGCACATAGTGGAAAAATTCCAGATTTCCTTGCCTGAGCATGAGGCTGCAGTTCACGATACAGGATTTGCTGCAGTTCCAGCTGAGAGTGCTTGTGTGTCCTGCATGGTGTCAGTTTGCTCTGCCTTCATTTTGCAGGGATCCCCCTGGAGACTTGTTTCCAGAGTTTTGCTGTTAGAATACGATTGGTATTTTCCAGGGCTCTAAAATCTGTTTGTTTGGGAAGACTGTCTCTAAAGCTGTTACACCCCACTGGGAGCTCAGGTAGGATCTGGACTCTTCAGATTTATCAAAAGATCCCAGACTTTGATCCCTGATTTCCAAAATCTGCTGCTTAGTGAATTTGCCTGAATAATAGAGCATGGTAATAGCAATGGCATTTCTCAAAACAAATTTTGAGTAATTTTGATCAAGAGAGTTGCCAGCTGCAGGCCCAGCCCCTCAGAAGCTGATTTTTACACTGAAATGTCTTTGCCACTATGGTAAGATTATCTTGGAAGTTATTCTCATAGTTGCTGAGGTATTCAGGAAGGCAAAGGACAGGAATAGCCCTAAGATGACAAGGTCATTTTTCACTACTTGGATCAGCTTGATATGAGCTGAATTCATCTCCCTGACAAGTTCTGTTTCACCTGAGAATACCCTAAAAGTTGAATGAGCTGCTTCACATCCTAGTGGTTCTCCTCAGCCTCAGAAGGTTGTGAATGTGCAGAGAAGAGAAAAGAAGCTGTGGCTCCCCCATCCCTGGAAGTATTCATCCCATGGGGGAGGGGGCTCGGAGCAGCCTGGTCTAGTGGAAGGTGCCCCTGCCCATGGCAGGTGGAATGAGATGGGCTTTGAGGTCCTTTCCAATCCAGCCTTTCTAGGATTCTGTGATTTCCTGTATTCTTCTTTGCACTGAATTCCACATCCTGGTTCCCTTTCTCTGCTCTTTCCTCGTTAATTCCTTGTAGAACTTTTAGGAACTGTGCTGGTGATGCCTTTTTCTCTTTTTTTCCCATCACTTACCTAGTTTTATTTTGACTGTTCACTTTCTCATTTATTGTAGAAAAAAGTGTTTTAAAATAATGCTATTTCATTTAGTACAGAGCAACTGCAACACAGCAAAACCATGCAGAAAGTGTAATTAAGACTAAAAGTCAGTTCAGTATTTCTGTGACACCTGCTGGGAATTTCTTTCCTTTCAAAGTTTTTTTCCAGGTTTTATTTCACAGATGACATGTTGGTTGATAACAAAACTATGGAATAAAAAGGAATGAAAGAGCCCTGTGCTGTACAGAATGCTGGCTTATCTCAGCATGGAATACTCAACAGTGAATCATGCAATTGTTGAAAAGCTATTGGCAAACACGGGAGTTGAAGATGGAAAAAAGACATAATGTGCAATATTTTTCCTTCCCTGACTTCAAAGAAACATCTTCCCAACGAAGACAACAACTTACATAGCCATGAACTCATTTGAATCTTATTTTTCATTGCTGTACTTCTTGGATGCTCCTTTGGTAAATGATTTCCTGCCCTGTGCCAGATGCTGTTACCATTCACCATGAAGTAACAGTCCTCTGTGAGTGATATCATAGTACCATATCACAGCCCTTGTTGTGACTTCTCAAATTTAACACACTGAAATATGTTCTTTGTTGATTGTTTGGGGATTTCACATCGAGGGTTTGACTGAAGTCAGTCAAACAAAAAAAACAACCAGAGCCTAGAGAACTAGGACAGTTTTCAATGTACAGAAAATCATGGAAACAAAAGAAGGGCAAAATTGAAAAGTTTTACTATTTGATATATTCTGTACAGACAGAGGGAAAACTTGAAATAAGGCTTGTGTAAATCATTGGTTTTTAGGTTTTGAGGTGGTACAGAATTACTTACAGAAATACAGGTATTTAATTACTGACCCTGCCAAGAGATCTACCCATGTGCTTTTTCTAGATGATCCAGCTGATGGTGGATCAGCACATAGTGTTGGCCAGGGGAACAACTGGCTTGGGGGCTGTTCCATTTTCACTCCCCACATGTGTTCCCTGGCCACAGCTCTGCACCCATGTGCCAAAGGAAGTCTATCCAAATACAAATAATTTCTAGTTTATCAACCTGATCCCAGATTTAAGCCCTTCTAAACAGAGATCAGGAACTTTGCGGTTGCCTGCTGTGATCTGTTGTTTTTATCTCATGGTAATGCCGTTCCATCCTTTGCTGGGATAAGGTTTATGAAAACTGGTGGATGTGTTTGTGCCACTGTCCGTGTGCATAGAAGTGATTCTTTTGAAGGGTTGTGTAAAGATGTATTTTCCAGGAGACAGAACAAATAGAAGGAGTCTGTCTGAGTTACTTAAGGCCTGATCATGCAAGGAGTGGAGCACTCTGAATTTTAAATGCAGATTAGAGCACTTGCATCCCCAGGTCCCTGTAAGGTTGCAGGGGTGTATCTGTGTATGTGTTTAAGCATAAATTAATCTAAGGACATAATTATATATGTTTCTTTTACCCCCCATTAGAAGTAAAATGGTAATTATAAAGAAGAAAGGGAGATGGAAGATTTTTGCAATTGGTTAGCGAATATTGATTTAACATCTTTGCTAAGCAGCTACTTTTTTTTGATTGCTTTTTAGCCTTCCCAGTTGACAAGGAGCTGGCAAATGGGTCTGTCATCCAGCTGTATTTTCAGTAAGTACAGAAAAGGTTTCATTAGACTTCTTAACAGAAATGAGAGTGTTATTTATCATGCCCAGTAAAATATTGATGTGTTTAAATATGCTGATCTATGAGATTTCAAAAAATAGAAAACCTGGTCAAATTTTGCCCTCGTTGTTGTCCACTGAGGTACTAGGTAGTACGTTGAGGAAGAATTTAGCCAGAAGCAGTTTTGAGGGAAACTAATAAAATACGGATAAATGAAGATGTCTGCTGGATGTCATTCATGTGGCAAAGGATTCATTATTCACACTGCAATGCTTTCTGATGTATATTTTTGTATCATCATTTCCCATTTAAAATTCAGGCCTTAAATCCCAAAAGGGAATTAACTACCAGCCATTTGCATTTTAAAGTGAAAACTTAAACCTCAATAGAGTGCTCTACTTAAGACTCCTTTTCTATAAATTAGCCAATGTTCTACATATTGGTGGAGACCTTGGGGAGTCAACCAAGTGACTGGGACAAGGCAGGAAAGCCTAGAGCTGGAGGAAGCCTTGTAATTTGCTTCCAAAAATACTGAATACACTGATATCAGTGTGAAGCTGTCTTGCAAAATGGTGTTTTTCATTATTGTGGGGAAAAATGTCTTTAATGTTGGGGGATGTCCTGGTTTAAGACAAATTTGGGAAGAAACTTCTGAATAGGGTCCCTCTAGAAACTAAATTTAAATGGCCCTTCTCCTAACTGGTTTGGGGAAGAAAGTTTCCTGGAGAAAAGTGGAAAAAATTGGTTTTTCAACAGTCAAAGCTCTCTCTAGCACAACAAATGACAATACTAAACAACAAAATCTTTCGCTGCTCTGAAGAGATGACAGATTCAGAAAGTCTCTTCCGTGGGTTGCAGCTCGGCTCGCTCAGTCCCTCCGGTGCTGGGAAATGCCGGGGCCCAGGCCAGGCCCGGTGGGCCAGAGGTGTGAATTCCTGGTGCTCTTCTGAGTTTTCAGTCTAGAGGTGGTTTGAACAGTTCCAAGAAGAAGGAAAAAAAAAACCCAAAACCACAGTCCAGAGAACTTTTCTGCTTCAGCTAGCTAAAAACTAACAAAAAGCAAAGGAGAGCTCTCTCCCGCTATCCACACTGCAGACAACACAGGCTGTGTGTGAAGGAAAGCTGAAAACTTTTGTCTTTATGTTTGGAATACAACCACCTCAGACGTTCCACCGTTTCTCCTTCTCCCCCCTTCACTCTCAGATCCAGTTTTAAAAGTGTAAAACTTATTTTTGAGCTAAACAGACAAATGGGGATACAATTCAGCATCAACCCAGGACAGGGGAGAAAAGTAATCTTCAAGCCTTGGCAAGCTGTGGCAGCAAAAGACACAGGCTGTTCTCTCTTCCCATGAGGGAAAATCACGGTAAAATAAAAAGAGCAACTTCAAATTAAGCCCTTTGCAAGATATGGGAAAAGACTATTGGAAAGTTGCAGGACAGGGATTTTGTTAAAAGATCTCTTGGGAGCTGACTCATCTTCTGAGAAAATGTGATTCAAAAAGAGGCTGTTCTCCCCCTCAGGCCACAGGTTTGGGGTGGAAGTTGTAGGCAGTCCCCTCCTTCCCTTGGAGACACACGGGATTCAACTTCTTACATGTCCTAGTTCCTTTCAGCTGTGTTCTGCTCTTTGCCTTTATTCAACTGGCACTGACTTCAAATACATGTAGTATTTCTTTATTTCTTATCGCCAAGAGAACTTATATTCAAACTTCTTGCTGCCTTAGGAATTTAATAGCTGCTAAAGCACTGCTACATCTCACTTCTTGTGGCCCTCCAAAGAACTGTTTCAAAGGTTATAAAAACCCCGGAGCACAATACGAAGCTTCTCTCTTGAATGAGTTTGTAAGTCAATAGTGCTGTAGAGCCCTGGCTATATTTGAGGCACTGAAATAAAAAAAACAAACTTGTAGAGCAAGGTCTGCAAATATGAATTCCTGTGCCTGGGAATTCCTGTTTAGCACTGATTTTCTTCCAACTCTCAGCTGAAGACCAGGCTGCTACTCAGAATAAGACCCTACAGCTCCTTCCCAACGTCAAGTCTGGTCATAGTGCTGGAGGGAAAAGCTGCAGGTCCTGTGTCTCCAGGTGTGCATTTCCTGCACCTAAAGTCAATATTCCTGTGTTGAAATAAGAAGGATGACTCGGTGTTTGAGAACTGTGAGGCCCCAATGATGATTGTAACAGGAAACAATATTTGTTTAAATAGAATGTTGCAAACTGCAGCCTTCTGTGCTGATACCAAATTAAAGTAAGGAGGGGATTATTGGAGTTATTCTGCTTTTAAGTGCAACAGGAAAACAATAAAGCTCTTAAAGGTACCATGCAGCTGATGGAAAACTACAGTTCCCAGTAATTCATATTATCAGACATGATGTGTCTCCTAGACTTTTAAATTCCTTATTGCCTGTTCCTGTGTCATAAGTTCCTTCCTCATACACCCTGTTTTTACAAACTGAGTAACTGCTCAAACAAGTGATTGGGGGTGAAAAAAAAGGCAACTTTGGTGTGCCATGAAAAAACTTGTTAGCACAGGCAATTCCATGATGCCTTATGGATCAGGTGCTGAATCAGACATGATTGCAGAGGGAGGGATCAATTTTTTGCTGTTGAATTACGCTTATCTTCAAAGATGCAAATGAGTCCACATTTATTCAGCAGGACAAGTCCTGAGGTTTTCATATTCCATGTTGTTCATTGCCGTGCCATTTGTTACGAAGATTTGGCTTTTAATCTACCAGTGAATACTGAATGAAGAATTAGATCATGAATCAGATCTCTTCTGTTGCTTGCCAGTAACACAAGCCATTTTTATTTTCAATTTCAGGTTTCTTTTACAGTAGAGGACAAAAATAAATTATGAGTGAAAAGAAATTAAAATTATTCTTCTTAAGCAAGTCTCCTGCATCAATGCTTAATCCTTCCATTATGTCTGATATCATTAATCATTCTACTGTAATATTTGACACATACATTTGTGGGACAAATTAGGATCTAGTATAAAAGCTGCAATAATACTGACTTATGTGGAACTGCAGCTAATTATAACATTTGAATTTTGATCTTTCATAAAAGACCTCTATAAAATGAACAACCTTTCACACTGCTGAAATGACTGAGACAGGCAAGCAGAGGAAGGGTGAGGGAAGAAACATCCAAGGACAACAGGAGAAATCTCAGCACCATAATGAGCCAATATCAGTTGTTGATGGATTCTTTTTAATTGTGGGCTTTTTCTCTTTCAGATGGCTTCTCTACCACAGCTGTGGTGCTCAGCTTATTTAAGTTGAAATGTTGCCTTGATACATGAACGATTCACTCTGCCATCTTCAGAGGTTAAACATCGCTTCAGTGTTCACAGGTGGACTAGAAGAGATAAAGGAGACAGGATGCCATTGCAGGAAGATATGTCTCACTGAGCAAGAGGATGAGAGTTCACTAAATATTTTCTACAAAGCAGTCTCTCCTTCCTCTCTCCCCACCGTGTCTTCACTGTGCCTTTACTTGTAGACCTCTAGACTCTCAGTCTTTTGAGTTCTCTGTGTCAGATTCAATGTTTTTGTTCAGTTCCTTGGAGAAGCATCAGGCATTGCTCTGCCTTGAGATCCTGCCAGTGCTCAAAGCCTTGGATCCATCTGGAGAGAGAAAATCAGCAGCATACATTCCCAGTTAGTGTATTAGCTAAAAAGATGGTTAGTCTCTGCTATTTATTCATTTGGGATCCTCAGCCTGAGTGTGGGCTCATTTTTCTATTGAATTATATATCAGAAGTAATTTCTTTTCCTGGGAAGTGAATCCTACATATGCTCAACTCTATATTCCAAAATGGATTCTTTGTATCTCTCAGACATTGCTTTTGCCTTGGATAGTATTCAGAACAACAAATTGTTCAGTTAAGTTCACCATTGGTTTTGTCCCCCATCTAGAAATGAGAGCAGATCATAGATTTAGCACATTTTCTGGATGCTGAGATTCATATGCAGAGTGTTGAAGGAGCAGCAGCTTTGTTTAGCAGCCACTCTCTTGTGCTGCCCTTAAGCATCCTGGATTGATGCATTTTTCATTTTCCAGTACAATTGCACCTTTCTGTGCTGGTGCTTCAGCAAAGCCGTAATATCTCCAAACCTAACAGAAAGGTTATTTTGAAGTTTTCAGTTATAGGAGAATTATTGCCAGGCTTATTTCCTTAACAGTCCATTACATGCTGTAGGCAAGGATTGTGCTGTTTGAGATGAACACAGCACAAACTGCTGTGCAGATCTGCCCACTTCAAACACCTCAGTGGTACCCAGATGAATGGCACTGGCACTGTTTCAGGCATGGACCAGAGCAGTGGGAAAATGAGCATCAAGAGTTAAGGGTTTATTGGTATAATGAAGGGTATATTTTCTCCCTTCCCTGCCAATCCCTTTTAAAGAAGTCTCTGAGCAGAAACAGAAAGGCTTGCTGTCCACCACCATTTACTGTGTCACTTCTTTTCACAGATTTCTGTGCTGCTTTTCCTCACGTCTGCAGTTATGCCATTTATCCCTGTTTTTATGGTATGACTCCACTTGCAGTGCATCTGTTCTTAGTTATTCTCCATCCCTTCACCCTTCTAAAGTTCACTGTATTCCCCTGGAAATACCCTTTTTGTTTTTAAGCTCCTGTCTGCCTCTCAAGGCTTCTGCATTTTTTGTTACCCTCTTTCTATGGAACATCTTCGTTCTCACTGTATATCTTAAGCCCAGTTTCTTCAGCAGTTTCCTTCATCTCACTGCTGCTGGACTTCCTACATCTTGTCCCCATTGTGCTGTCATTTTGAGTCACAGATGGAAGGTTGAGCTGCAAGGCTGCAGGAACCCTGGACTTCCACAATTTGGCTGCAGCCAAATACAGATGTCCAATTCCACACCAGGTTGGCAACCTTCTTAATGTTATTTATGTGTCTAGAGAAATATTATGTCCCACAGGCACTTAAATAGCTGGATGTTGGATCAGGTTTGAGTTGCTAATAACAGTTTTGCATTGCTTTCTGCCCCTTACACAGCCTTGGTGACAGGTAGATGTCTGAAGGGCGGGATGGCTCCCGGTGAGTTGGGGCAGTTAGGTGGGCATCATTTGTGCAAGTTGTGTACTATATTTTTCCTAGAAGCAATGCTTAGTATTTCTTACATTGCTCAATTGTGTTCAGCAGTAATAATATCGGAGTATGATTATGATACTCCAATGATAAGAAATAGGAAGTTCTTTACTTAATCCCACCACATTCTTTAATTGTTTCTAACTTCAGTTTGCATTCTACCTCCTAAAACCTAGACTGACTCAACTCTACCTCTGCAAGCTCTACCTTGCACGTACCTGTCACACAGAACCATTATGAATTATGTGATCCCCTATTTAAATCTTCAACCAAATTTAGCTGTATAGGATTACAATTCAGTGGCTAGATTAATTTTATGCTTTAATTTCAGGAGTTTAAGAGAATGGTGGGAATCTTCAGAGATTTCCTCACTTCTCTGAACTCATTCTCCGGGTACTGACAGGATCTCAGTGCATCAGTTTGCTAAAGTTGCTGCTCCCAAAGACTTTAATGGTACCAGATGCATTCCTTGATGACTTCTGTTTGCTCTTTTTATCATGAATTTAACATTACTCTTTCAGAGCACATTTTTGCAATCATAAAGGTGCGCTTTCTGTTTACACAGTCACGGTCTTGCAAGTGATAAGGGGCAGAGATATTCACTTGAAACGTTTCTTACAGAATAAACATTGACAGCCAAAGGTGAGGATGAGATTCTCAGTGCTTCATTAGCACAGATGTCCTGGAAGAGGGCAGTAAGAGCTCCAGAACTTGGGTAAAACTCGATTCTTGGAAGTAAATGTAAGATGTCACCTACCTAACAGGTTTAATAGCAGGAGAGGTGTCCTAGGGAATGCTGCAGCCTTGCAGCAATTGATTCAAACTAGTGCTGTTGTCACAGGCAACAGACAAGTACCAGTGCTCACCTGAAATAGACCTGTGCACTGAATTAAACATGGCCATCGTGACTGTCACCATACCTGCAGTGACCTGCTGATCCTGTGTGGACAGAAGGCACCTGAAAACAGCCATCCCCAAAGTCTTTCCATGCTGAAAGCCTTTCGGTTTTTTCCAGCTGATGACTGGAATTCCATTTGCATCTTGCTGGAGGCTTTTATCTCAATCTCTCTCCCTGCCACTCTGCAGTCATATGAATTTAGTTGCATGGAGAGCTCCTGATCATCACCAAGGAATAACCAAGATCTGGGAGATTAAACTTTTTTTTCTGGGGACATTTTCTCCTGGTAGGACTGATCTCTGTATGAAGTGAAATGTGTTTTTCTTCAAACTTTGATTTGTCACTTGCTTTTTAGGTAGTGAACTGAGCACTGATGGCCTTGCTCTAGAAGAGGAATATCCTGTGTTGCAGCTTTGCTGCAGAACTTCAGCTTTTACATACTCTCTGATGTATCTATAGTGCAGGACTAGAAGCAGGTGAGAAGGCAGCTGAGGCTGTACCAAATACTTAGATCTGAGAGACTTTCCCAAGAGTCACCAGATTTAAAATTTTTCAGAAAAACAAGGATAATGCTGTTGGAGTCAGTGCTGTGAACATAAATTCTTGCCAAGCACTATGTAAATATTAAAAGTAAATTAATTTATGTAGCACTTTAAATACTACATAAATTCAACCTCGAATGAAAGCCCCATAACAAAGATTTATATAGAACTTGCACATTTTGAACTGGGGAGGAAAAAAATTCCCTCCTTTTCAAGTAATGGGAAAAGCCTAACTCAGAATGTCTTGTTATTTACTCCTATATTCATATTGCACATTAAAATATTTACATTAAAATGTGTCAGTTTTCAAAAGCAACTTGTTACTCCGTTTTTCAACTGAGCTTGGCCAGGCTAAAAAGAAAATTATATATGCCAGAGAACTGCAGTAAAAGAGATTTAAGGGTTTTCAAATAGTGTAAGAAAGAGACTATAATAAATGACCAGTGGACCAATCAGCAATTTTAATTAAAACTGGGCTGCCTTATTGATCTGTCGTACAGATTCATCCCATCTGCAACATTTCAGCAATGTTCCTATTTCAGAAAACAGTACTTTTAAGAGCCAGTAAAGAATATGGAAGTTTAGAATGGAAATGTTTTATAACTGTGACATTTTGTACTAAGATCTTTTTCCACCCCATTAAAGCACCTCACATATCTTCACACAAAAATCAAAGCAAATATATGGAATCTATAGGATATTCTATCCTTGTCTAGTGGAAGGAGTTCCTGACAAGGCAGGGGTGGGGAATGAGATGAGCTTTTCCATCAAAACCATTCTGTGATTCCATGATACTGCTTTTCTAACTTATGCCAATGGATTCACTGCCTGTCAATGTGAAAAAAATCCAAGAAGTCTAAATTATATTGGTATTTTTAAAGAGCTCATGTTCTTGAAACCAGTGGGATCTTTAGTGGTTGCATCTTCAAGGTGGTCACTTGGCATCCCTGAACTGACTGATGTACATTTCCATTGGGAAAACCAAGGTAAGTACTAAAAAGGGGCTAATAAATGCTCTGCACAGATGTGGAAGGTCTGTGGTATCAGCAACTGCACTTGGTAGATCTGCTTTCTTCCTGAAGGGTTTGCTTATTTTAAAATTCTAATTACTTTAAATTTCTATTTATCAGTACCATGGTAAAATTAAAATACCCTCAATGCAAATTTGGCACAAAAACCTGGTTTTAAAGCCAGAAATGTGTCCTGAAATAGTAGCACCATCAGTGGCAGAATATGTGCACTGGAAGGAACTGCTGCTGTGCTCTGGTTGAAAAGAAACACAGACTGGAGGTGGTGATGGTGATGAGTCTGTTTTTTAATTAAATACTTGCATGTTTAAAGTTTATGGAGAGCTGTGCTGTGTTTACAGAGCAGCATGTGTGGCAGCAGATGTGATGTCTTCCAGGTAGCGCCTGGTGAGCACCCGGTGTTGGCACCAGGATGAAGACATCAGTGATTATCATTCTTACCATTCAGTAGCTGTATTTTAAGGAAAAAAAAAAAAAAGGAGGACACGGGTCGAGTTTTATTATGAAACCTGAACAGCTGGGAATTTGCTGCTTGCACATGGGTCAACGTCTTTGAGAAATCGGGGATAGATGTAGAGATGTTTTTTTGAGTGGGAAACGTCACTTTTGTTTTTAGATGAGGAAGACGTCTCATGAGGCTTTTATTACCCCAGAGCGTTCCTGCTCACCGCAGTGGTGGGGTGAAGCGTTTAGCCTACAGACGGCCATACACGGCTTTTCGGGTCCCCGCTATGCGGAGTTTTACCTGCGGACTGATTTTCTGTAGCAGCTTGGGGCGACAGAGGTCACAAGGAGCAGCCACACCCCAGCGCTGTCCATCCCCCTTACGGCTCCCGGCAGCCATTTCCCGCCGGGGGGCGGCCTCACCCGCCGTGCGCCTCATCCCATTGGCTGGCAGCGTCGCGGGGGTGCGGCTACCTGCCGCCTCCTGATTGGCGCTCGCGGCTGTCACTCTAGGCGGGGGCGTGGCCTGGCGAGGCGGGCCTCCGCGGGGGCGCTGCGGCTGCAGTTGCGCTCGGGCGGCGGCGGGTGATGGTGGCGGCGATGGGTCCTGTGCTCCTGTTGGTCTTGGCGCTCCTTGGGCCTGCGGCCGCGCTCGCCGGATACATCGAGGTGTGTGGGAGGTGCGGGGGCGGGCAGGCAGGGCTTCCCCGGGCGTACCCGATGCACAGGCGGGAGGTAAGCGGCATTCAGGGTGTCTCTGCTGGTATGGAGCCACCTGGAGATTGTCCAGCTTCTCCGAGACGTTCCCGGCGCGGTGAGTTCGTGTTTTACCTATGTTTTCGGAAAAGCCGTATCCCTTAGACCGCTCATCTGGTCATCGGGATGACCGCTCATCATCCCGTCTCACCGGGATGCTTGGGGCTGTTTTTTTGGGGACGTGACCTCGGCATTCTTGGCACGGGAGCAGGAGCGGCCGGCTTCAGATGGGTCCAGAAGCTTAGAAGACTCCTAGGGGGCCATTCCCTAGAGAAAAACCTCAGTTAAACGAATCCATTTGGTTGCTGATGGATCCTAAATAAATCTTTGGGCTTTCGGGGAATATGTTTCAGCCAAGTGTAAAGGCTATGCATTTCATATAGAAATGGCTTAGATGCCCATAAGCGTCTGTGTATGTATGCATGTATGTATAAATGCATATATATATGCACACACTAAAAGTAATATATTACTTTTGTATGTACGAAATGTGTATTGTATTTGCCTATATGAAAATAACTGGACAGAGGAAATTCCAGCTTTATCCTAAATCCGAAATCTTGGTGTAATCTAGCTCTCCAAACAACATGATGAATCGGAGAAAATCTCATAGGTTCAAAAAACTTGACACTATAACCTGTCTTATTAGAGCTAAGGAGCAAAACAAAGAGCAAAGTATGTGCTGAGCTTCAGAAATAGCACGTAAACAGAGTTTAATAATCTATGCCTGAATGTTGTTTGGAAATGCAAAACAGCTGCATCTATCTTGTGGAGGTTCTGGGTTATTTAGGGCTGGATAAAGAAAAGGCTTCTGACTGTTTGTGAATGGCTTGATTTGAGAGTTTACACTAAATTTTAGCAAGCTTGGTTAAATAGAAATCTGCCTTAGTGTGATGCAAAAATCCAAAACACTAAGCTGGTGGTAGTTCCTAACTGGCAGTAAATGTGGTTCTTGGATATTTTTAGTATGTGTTGTATGGAATTGGTCTAGTCCATGATTTCTGCTTGTTTGGTTGCTATTGAGGAATAGTATTCCACATGCTTTGTACCAATCCTTCGGTTAAATTTCTGTAAATCAATGGAACATGGTTGATAACTATTTGTGGAACAACTCGTGCGGAGGTTATTTTGCAGGAAGGATGGTGGAGCTGCTCTGAGGGCATGGAGGTAATGCCCAGATCATGTTCCTTGGCATTGCCTTGGTGGTGGGGGACTGTCCTGGCTGCTGCTGATCCAATCTCTTGCACCTGTTTGGCAGTTCCTCCAGCTGCAGGTCACTTCCTCTCTTACATCCGAGACAAATTTGGCTGCTATGCACATCCTTTGTGGAATCTGCTGCTTAGGGACATGTGCTATGAAAAATCAGCTTGGAAAATAAATCTAGCTGTCATTTTATTCCAAGGCCTGGTGTCTGTGTGATGAAGCAAATCCCGGGTTTTGCCCGTCCCAGGATTGGCATAGAGGGAGAGCAGCTATGTCGCACCTTGATGCTCCAGGAGGGGCCAGCAGCCCCCGAGAGGGGGTCACTGACCTTTTTGAGAAGGATTAAAATGAAAACCTTCCTGCAATTCAATTTGCATCCTCTAAAGGTATGATAGCCACCTTTGTCTGCTGGCATAAAATGTCAGCTGTGTCATTTTAATCTTTAAATTTGCTGCATCCTCTCCCGTTGTCTTCTGGGTGGGGGGGACTGCAGCTCTCAAGTCTTTATTGCTGAGGGATTTGCTCAAGAACAGCTCTTGATGCAGAGCTTTGGAAATAAATGGTTCTGTTTTGGGTCTTACACTGTCGTCATTACTGGATTTTATCAGATAATTGATGAAAAATATGCAAGCAACTGATTTTTTTTCAATAATCAAGATGTCATTTGAAAGTTGTGGAAAACATGTAACAATGTCTGCAACTATTAATTCAGCTGGATTGGCACGGTCCCATTAGGTAGATTTTCTGTCTCTTGATTATCTTAGCTGCCATTCCCTGTCCCTGGAACACCCGGTAATCTTATCAACTACAATCTGTTTTTCTTTCTGTCCTGCACAGAGCAAGGGGAGTGGCAGTTTATTTTTTTCTCTTAAATTGTTTTATCTGAACTCTTGACTAGGGCGTTCCCAAGGGTTGGTGCTGGTGACAGTCGGTCTCCCTTTCAGATTGTAGTGTGGGGATGGCTGATAACCTCTGACAGTCTCTCTTCCAAATGAATATGAAGAGTTTAGAGAAATCATGGATCCCAGCAGTTAATGTGTTTCTTTCCATAGTAGTATGTGTCTGAATTTTGCTTATTTTGCTTGTGAAGTCCCCAAGAACCTCAAACAAGACACTGATGCCAACTGGAAAAAGAAAATAAATCTATGCTAATTTTATCTGTATTCTAATGATAAACTAATGCTGTGCCCTCAAGGCCTTTGAAGGTGCAAAGTTTTTTTTATTACTTGACCTTTTTTTGTAATCAAATCTAAGGCAGTGCAAACTTGATACTGCTTTTTTAAAATAAGTTTTGGTATTTTTCCAAAGCTCTCTTGGATGCTTACCAAGCATCTGTTACCTCCCTGCTTGAAATCACCAGGATATGGGGGAGGGAAAAAAAAAAAGGTGTATTTTGCAGCAAAATTTCACATTATTTTTGTATTGTATTGCTTAAGTTCTCCCTGACAAAAATATCAGCCTTGTGCCATTTCTGCAGACCTTGGGGGCTTCTAATTGCCTGCTGCATCGAACAAAGAACTCCACCTAGGGAAATTTCCACTTCAGTGTTTGAATCCTGAGCAGAAACAGCTCAGGAAAATTCCAGTCTTGAGCCTATGGCCTTTAGTTTGCTCTCAGTTCCTAAAACTTTGCTTCCAGGTGTTAGGAAATACAGCTTCCTATGAAGGAGATTATATGCAGTGCCTCTTCTAAGCTTCAATAAAAGCTTTTCTGAAGCAAAGATGTGGAAATAAAGCAAATCTGATACTGCAGAGAGGCTCTGGGTTTTCTGCTGTATTGTAGGATGGCACATGAAGGTAAGCACTCCTTTTTGGAGGATGCCTTCAGCTCTCCTTGTTTCACCTCTGAAATAATTATCACCTCTGTTAAATGTTATTTAGGCATTAATAGCTCTGCTATCTCAGGGATTGAATGACTTTTTTTATTAATGTGGTTGTTGCATCACCTGCAAGTTATTCAAATGCTGTTCTGTAGGTGGCTTTAAGTGTATTGTAATTGCACACTGATGCTCTTCCAGCACCTGGGAGTGCAAGGAAGGATTAATGCAATTCCCTGTGGTCTGCACCAGTCATGCTTCTATCTAGATGTGCCTTGTAAAACTTCTGCCATTGCTTTTCCCCGTGTGTGCGTCTTTTGGAGGCGTATCGGCTCAGTCTTGGAAGCATAAGTCACTTTGACTGCAGCATCTGCTTCTACACATGTACTTTAACCGAAGCCTTGTTCCTCAGCTGAAAATAGAATACACCATCCCAAACTATTTCTTGCTAGAAGAAAAAAGGCTTCCCTCTCTTTATACCCTTGGGCATTTCACACTCTGCCCCTTAGCTCCTCAAGCTTTTGAAATTGATTCAGTCCCTCAGACTCTTGCTCTTGTGCTTCTGTGCACAAACTTGGTGTCATTGTTTTTAAGTTCAGGTAGTCGGCACCTCTGAAACATAGTGTTAATTTAAGATGATGCTTGCTCTTAATTGGAAAGCTTTGAATACAATGGCCTAGAAACTCGTCTGGTGAGGCTTCTAATTCAGAGCTATACTGGAACTTGCAGGATTGCCCCTTTTTTTTTCCCTAAAACTGTTGTCTTGCGCCCGTTATGCGCATGTTCTTCTTTCTCTACTTGCAGTGAGTTTGTCACAGTGAAATTTTATCTCCTACCACAGATTTTATTTGCTGGATATCTTAAATTGAGTACTTATAGCTCTGTGACTATGCATTAACTATATTAATTTTATAATTTGCTTTTGGATATTTTCCTTTTCAGCTTTTTCCTATAGATACCAATAAGTCTCAGGTTTGTGGGGAGAAATGGTTGATGACATTGTGCAAACTCTCACGATTCTTCCATATGTAGATACATACTTATTGTGTGCTTACTAGTGTGTTATAAAGCAACAGGAGGAAAGATGTGAGTGGAGTAAATTGTCAGGTTCTCTTTATTTTGAATTAACCAAAAATTACTTGTTTTTTCTGGTTTGGAAGGTCTGATGGCTCCTCCTCAAATACAATAGGATAGAAGTAACTTTGGTCTGTTAATGCTATTACTTATATAGGGCAAGTGGTAATTCAAGGTTGGTGCTGTAGGAGCAGCACACTCACTCCTGAGCAGCAGTGCACAGGGAAAAGTGCATTTTGGGAAACATAATTTGGCTGGAATTTTCTTTGAGAGTAATTTCTTAACGTTAGATTTGACTTCTTTTAATTTATGAATTCCTACAACTGTAAGCAGGGAGATAGATATACATACACACATTTCATATGGAGATCTAGCTTGTGAAAGACACTTTTTTAAAAAAAAAAAATAAAAAAATTGTTTAGCACTTGATTTACTACTTTTACCTCCATCTAACTTCTCAGTTGGAGTTAAATATATATTTGTGATTGAGTGTTCTCTAAGCTATACTACCTTAAGTGAGAACATGAAAAACCTATGCACCAAAGAATACAGGAGTGAAATCCACCTTTTAGCCTGGCTTTTAAATGTCCATTTCATTACATAATGAATGGATTCATTCCATTCATGAGTTCTAATAAGTTCTAATGCTTGCTCTGAAGGATTGATGTTTAAAATGCAATATTTTGTCTTTATGTGCATTTGTAGGAGTTTTAAGTTCCAACCTGAGATGAATTA
>WAAG01025479.1:0-12387 GCA_013390105.1 Tichodroma muraria
AAAAAAAAAAAAATCTTTACGTAAATTGAAAGAAATGCAAAGGCACAAGACTTCTGCAATTCAGATTTATATAAAAAAAACCCATCAACCAAAAACCGAAACAAACCATGCTACACTGAAGACACAGGCAAAGCAGAAGGCACAAATCTACATCAACAATTGGTGACCTTTTAAGAAGTCTTAACTGAATTCTTGCTGCACCAGCACTGTGAGAAACAGTGGCTCTCTCAGGAGCATGAATGGTATATATATCTGGTCAGTTACAAGAAAAAGCAAATTCTGTGTACCAATATTAATAAAAAAGCAAGGATAATGCTAAAAAAGAAAAAGGCATAGCTTTCTCTCTTTGTGCTTTTGTACAGAAGTTTACCTGAAAGCCTAAAGTAAGAGACCCTCTCTCATTCATTCACTCAAAGGAGAACACCAGCATTAAGAATCTCCTTATATCTTTCAACGTTTACTCTAAAATCTTAAAGAAAATGGATTTTTTCAATCAAACTTTAGGATGTACTGTTTGAACATAGAGCAGTCCCATCATCAGGATCCAGGGGACAAAACACTGTCATCTGGCAGGAAAGGAGTGGAGCAGGGTACCGTGTGAAGTAACAAACTTCAAGACTGAAGAGATTGTTTTGTTCCCAGAAAGCTGAAGGTTCGGAGTAAATCTGCCCGTATTAAACAATATTTTAAAACAGATGGTCCAGCTGCTCATGCCCAGGCAATTTTCCATGGAAGCCCAGCTCTCCAGCAGTGCCACCACAGCAAAAGACCAGACCTGGTCGAGCACAGCATCCCACACTTTCATCAAAGACACCTGCCCAGAGTAGGGGAGGATATGTACAGTGGCTGTTCGTGAAATTCCCCCACAGGTGCTGCTAGTGACAGTTCACCTGTACAACAGCAACCTGGGCATGCAGCACTGCCTGCAGCCCCCTCTTCATCCTCACCAGCACCCAAGGCAGACTCACAGAATCCCAGAACAATTTGGGTGAGAAGAGACTTGGAAGAGCATCTCATTTCACCCCCTGCCATGGGCAGGGATTCCTCTCACTATTCCAGGTTGCTCCAAGCTCCATCCAACCTGGCCTTGGACACTTCCAGGGATCCAGGGGCAGCCACAGCTGCTCTGGGCAGCCTGTGCTATGCTTCATCACCCTCACAGGGAATAATTTCTTCCCAAGCAAAGAATTTCTTCCTAATCACAGAGATCACACCAGATAACCACACTACAAACATGGCTACAGATCCATCGCTTGATACAAGGGGCGGGTCATGGCAAAGCTCCCCATCTTTGAGCAGTGACAAGGACCAGAGACCCACCAACACCTGGAAGAGGCAGGCGATCCAGCAGGCTCTGGGATGCAGGCACTACAGCAATGTGCATGAGGAATTTAGCACCACTGCACTCTCAGGAAGAAGCAACCTTGCTGTTTACCCTTTTACTAGGGTAAATAATTAGGGGCAAACACAAAATTTCACTGCTAAAGAAATAAGCACCGTAAAATCTCTCCATAAAAATTCCCCAAGTGCACTGGATTTTGAAAGTCTGTGTAAAAAAGCTCTACTGGTGTGCAGAGGGCAGGCGGGCCCTCAGCCCGGAAGGAGCCTGAGAGTCTGCCCAGCTAATCCCCGCGGTCTCACACTGGGTAACAGAAGACTGTTGCAAAAATATCAGCCAGTAGCCCCAACTCAGATCCAGCTATCTTCTTCCCTTGCCCTTGTCCCCGTTAACTCCTTCTCCCCTCCAAGCTTCCAGGAAAAGCAATGTGTGCACCAGCCCTGCATACAAACTGACTATTCCACACAAAAGCACCAGGAGCCCCCTCCTGGCTCCCGCAAGGTGTCCCAACACCACAAAGAAGTTTTCCATCTTTGCAGCCATCCGTGTGTGGCCTGTGGCCAAGGGCCAGCACTTCTGCCTGCCTGGGCCATGCTCACCCCAGAGCAAACTGACCCACAATGTCTTGGTTTGTGATGCTGCAACTTCTCCATTAGAGCAGGGCTCGCAAGTCTTTGCTGAGAAGGTGGCAGCTGCATGACCTTGTGTCAGTGATGCAAGAGTCATCTCTGCTCGTGGCACCAGCACAGCTTAGGTCTGCTCCTGGTGCTGCTGCCCTCAGAGGCATCTGAGAAGGGGGGTAGCTGATATATATCAACCTGGCCTTGCTGCCCATGTTTTCTGCTCCATACAAGAGCATCAGCAAACTCCAGAGGCAACGTGAACTCCAAAGATACTGCAAATAACATCTCATCTGTGGGAACAGAGCACCCATATGCTGGAAAGGGGAGAGGAGGCTGGTTCCTTGCCTAGCCCAAGGCACACCAGGACAGGAATACCATCGCACCCTAAAACACTCCCGAGACAGGCATTACAGAGGGAGCAGTACATGCATGTTGAAGATGCCAGATCAACAGCCACACAGATCATGAAATCACCAAGGTGTAGCAACAGAAAGAATGTATCAGTTAATGACCAAAATCGTCTACAGAAAGCCAAGAGTCCTAACTTTTTAAAGAGGAGTTTGATATGCTTATGCATGAGGTAGAAAGGGGTAACTAGTAGAGACAGTGTATTAAACTTGTTAAAGGAATCAATCCCTGGGTACCCAGCTTGACAGTTCCCTTAGCAGGGGGTAAGGGCATTAGCTGAGCTCTGGCTGGTCCCAGCAGAATGCATGTGCCCATGCAGTGAAGACACAATTCTTTCACTGTGTTCCTATATGCCATTATTTTATTTCTCTTTTTGAAGAGATTTCTAAAGGTTTTTGCATTTCTTTGAGTCCTAACATGGACTAGCTCATATCAAACCCACGGTCATCTAAAACAACAAAACCATCCTTGGGACTGAATCGTCAAGGCTGGAAGAGCAGTCACTTTTCTCCTGGCACGAGTCAATGCTCCTGCTGGGCAGAAAAGCAGCAGCAACTCCTGACAGCTCGGATGAAGATGACCCAATCTTCCCCTTTACCAGCTCTGCTGCCAGCTGTGTTGGCTGCTAAACCCACAACTCTTGAACACAATGTCTGAAGGGACAGGAAGAATTTGACTCCAGTCTTATTACACCCTTCATTTCTGCACTGCTCAACAGCAAGGACATCAACCCGTTGAAGAATACAGATAGTGCTGTCACAGAGCACTATCTGTGTTTGGTTTGGGTATCAAGGAGTCAGGACACACCAGCACAGGATTATTCTCAGAACACTGGGCAGTCAGAGCATCACTCAGCTCTGAGAGGGAAACCCTACACAAACCTTCCCAGAAAGCTTCTATGTACTACGTGGAAACAACACTGCAGACAAGTGGCTCCTGGACTGTGTCCCAGGTACTGTGAGAGCAGCACAGTGCCCTGGTATGGGGCAAGGTGCCACTCAGACTTTTGGCAGCTCACGATGAAGTGGAGTTTCTGTTGCCAGTTCAGTTCCAGGCTCCTGTTCAAGTCAGCCCTGACTAAGGCCTGTCTATATTAAAGCAAATTACCAGACCTACAAACACTGCAGGGCTTCATTGAAATAAACTGTGCTTTCGCACATTCTTCATTTCCCATATTTTTGTAGAGCAGGAAAAAAGCAGCCATACTGACAAATCAGACTGGGAATTTCTTCAACTCACGGAAGATTCCAAATCACGGCCCTGATGGGAAGCCAGCTAAGCCTTCCCATACGACCCTCCAGACAGACACACATGGGCCCTGGACACCAGATCCCACCACTCCTGTCTCAATCTTTGCTACTTCCACACTTGCTGAGAAGATCCTTCTCCCATGTGCCCAGCTGCAGTCCTCATCAGCAGGATCAGCAGAGATGAAACCACAGTAACAGGCCGGGGAGCAATTTGTTGTTCTTAGCACCACAGATGTCTAGCACGGATACACAGTGGCAAAGCTTAACCCATAAGAAGCCTATCTCGCTATGCATGACTCTGGCATAACCAGATGGGCAGATAAGCTCCAGGCTATCACTCCAATTCTTCTCAAAAAGAAATAAATCAGAAATATTTTAAAATAGATTTTGCATTTCCAGGAGAATGCTGGCGGGCTTGTTCAGATATCCCACAACATGTGGGTCCAGTGCAGAAAGAACTCAACTGCCAAGCTGCTGCGTAAAGCAGCACACATCTAAACCTTTACATCCAACCCTTTCTTCTCCCAACAGAAGCCCGAGTGCATTCACAACTCCTTTGTGTAAACTTGCATACTAACTTACACCTTAGTGTCACACTTTCTAGTGACAACAGCTGGGCTATATCAGATCAGAAAGCTGACCTCTTCCCCAAATGACAAAGCAAACCAGCTCTAAAAGCTGACATGCAAATAGCCACTTTCCACACACTGACTGTTGCAGCTACCCCAAGGCAAAAAGGACCCTTTAAAAACATCTCAGCTCTTGGCCAGCATTGTATAAAGTCGTTCTGACCATCCTCCCCCTTCCCACTTTCTGTCCATGCAGGTTTCTGAGTGGGACAAGAGGACAAAAGAGGATAACAAAGGTAGGATGAGGCTTCCAGAGTTTGGCACAAAACCAAGTCCTGAACTGACAGTGCTCAGGAGAGGAACGGGTCTTTACAGGAAAACTCGGACATGGTTCCACTGCTCCCCAGGAGAGAATTCCAAATGCAAAGCTTTCATCTTAGTCCACAACCCCTCCCAGGTCAAACAACACAGCCATACGTTTCCAAAGGAAACTGTTTTATCTCTGTCCACAAACCTCCTCAAAGTACAAACACTTTGCTTTCTGGTCCAAAAGCAAAGTGATAGCTAATTCACTTCAGAGAACCACTTCCAGAGAATTCGGTCCAAAGCAAACCACACAACCCTTTTGGTCCACAGAAAAAAAATAAGCCTAGACAAAACCAGATAAAGGATAAACTCCCATTCTGCTCAGCTGTCTGCTCCCAACAGCTGTCCATCCTCCGTACACCACAGGGCATCTCCCGAAGCACCTCAGAAAGATCAGATAAATTATTCAAAACACAGACTAATTCCTGGTGCTTGGACTCTTTGTTTGCGCCAGGACCAGCAGAGCTGTCTGCTTCCTGGGGGGATCGCCCTGCCTCCAGTAAAGGGCAAACACCAAGGCTTTGATTTGCAGAAGAGGGAATCAATTTAGCAGCTAATAAATACACAATTTGTGCAATACGGATACTCCCATCTCCCTTGACGTTCACACGGAAGTGAGTGGGCCATAGCCACTAAACATTGTCACTGTACTGCCCATGTGCACGGCAGTCCAGCTCACCTGAGAGGGGAAACAGGAGGGAGACGGGCAGCGAGACTTGGCAACACCGTGTTGTATTTCCTCACTAGCAGCAACAGCAGAGATCTCACCACCGAGCACAGCCTGAGGTGTCAAGGTCACACGTTTTGGAAGATGCTCTGCAGCATCACATGATACTCCTGATGCAAATCCAGGCCAATGATACCTCACATGCCCCGCAAAGGATCTGTGCAGGCATGGAGCAGGCACCCGCAGAGAGCTCCACTGGGGCCGTGCTTAAACAAACCTATGACATCTGATGAAAATCACGTTTGCACCTTTCCACCTAACCACGAGGAGACACAGACACCTACACGAACTGCAGGACTAATCTTGAAGAAACAGCCACCTAAGCAGACCAGGAAATGCACATCACGGGGAGCTTCAAGATCTAAAGCTTCCCCTCAAACTAAAGCAAACCCAGTAAGACTACAGATGACCATGAGAACCAGACTAATGTAACATAAAATAAAAGTGGAATGAGAAGTTTAGAACCAAAGTCAGCACCACAGCCTGTCCAGAACACCAGCTCCAAAATGCAAATGTTCAGGCTGACAAAGCTCCACTGCTGAGGCTGTGGCAGCTCAACTGCAAGTTTTCAACTCTTCCTTCTTTCCTTATCATTATTTCCAAATATATTTGGCTGCCAAAGTTTATCAGTCTTCTTTTACATCCTTTGGTTTAAAACACATCCCTACTGTCCTTTGGGTGCTCCGAGTTCACAATATTAAATCACAGGAATTAGTTCACGTCTCTCCTACTGCAATTCTCCCTGCAGTCTATCCTTCCCTTCAGCTTCAGGGTCTCAGGAAAAAAAGCCAATTCACTCAGACATAGTTCCAAAGAGGGAAGACAGGTCCTGAGCTGGGATCACTCATGAGGCAAGGGGACAAACACGGTCCAACATGGGAAATGCCTACGAGGTGAACAGATGGGCTGTGTATGTTAAAGGTACGTGTATGTAAAAGGTCCATCCACACCAGCTCTTGCTGGTCAGTTCAAGGCTGGTAGCACAGGAGCACCCCTTCGAGAGGCTGCCACATGAGATGTCACCTGCAGTGACAGTTTCCAAGCATCTCGTACACAGTTTACATAAATCCACTTAGCAAACCTTAGCAAGAGACCTGTAACAGAGATAACTTGTCCAACAACCCAGCAGCAGTACAAAGAGGTGGGTGGGGGTAGAAAACAGGGTGCAGAGTCACAGCAAAAATTTTGTCTTGTTCAGACACTAACATCACCACAAGTAAAAACCAAAACTCCAAGGCTGCACAAATCCATCCTGCAATCCTGTCCCAGGAGAATGAGATGAAACCCACTCTCCCTGCATTTCACACTTTATGAACAATAGCTTAACCCCTCAGAACCTTCAGGATAACTCTCCCTCCTACTGCTTTTGATAATCAAGTTTCTCAATATTTTGACAGCCAAGTCAGTGCCAACTCTGAGGGGTGAGCCCCACACTCATGTTCCAGACATCCCCCAAACCAGAAGGACAACAAACACGCAGTAGCTGCTCCATTCTCAGCCTAGCAGACACAGCATTCAAGTTATCTATGAGCTGAACTGAAGAAACACAAGTGAAGTGTCTCTCTCCAGTGTTCTACCGTGAGTAACTACTGCACATCAAGTAAACCAGCTACAGTAACGCACCTTTTTGAAAGACATTTCTCCGTGCTCAACAAGCACTGCACTGTCATTTACCCGTTGCTCACACATCCCTTCTGCAATCAAACAAATCCACATGAAAAGAAACCCGAGTACCCAGAAGACAGACAAAAGCCCTTTGCAGGAAACACCAGCAGCCTGGAATAACATGGTGGAAGATTGACATTACTGAAGGCATTGGCTAAGGGAGCCACACCAGAACTGCACAGGGAGAACCAAAAACCAGAAATCAACCAAACTGATATAAAACCAGTTTAAAAATGCAGTAACTCCTAGGCAATAGACCTAAAGACACAGATTCTTTTGAACAAGTGTCATCGGAGGGACTCAGTTTCTCGTTGCAGAAGAGATGTCACAACCCAGCAACCATAAATGACCAGGAGCAACAAAGGAATCCCCAAAACACTTGTTTATCTCTCCAAAGCCAGCAGAAGACACTGTACAATAATAAAAATAATCCATCCTGACCAGAATATCCATGAAAAAAGCCCATATCCCAAGATGATACTTCTTGAACTACAGTGAAAATGTTCAACTGCCAGTATCAGGCAGGCTTTCCTCACCCTGCTGCTGCAGCATAGCAATCCCCACCTTCCCAAGTGGATGCTGCTGTCTTAGTACAAGGCAGAAGGGCAAGACACACATGCACATCTAAGGGGGCATTTCAATACGATGAAGCCCATTTTAAATGAGGTACATGAGAGCAGGGAACACCACCAGCACCTTTCCAACACTGGTCCAGATCAGTGCACTCTAACCTTTGAGAGCATGCCAGAAGCATCACATCCATTCAGAGATTTTTATACCTTCTTTATAAACCTTACTTCAGTGGAGACTGGAGATGGATATTTGCTGCCAGTTCCTACCCACAGGGCAGAGCACTACACAAACACCCTGCACAGCTTCTTCCCTCCACACGGTTTTCCTTTCCAGTCTCCACAGGCTACAACAGGTAGCCTGTTTCCTCCACCAGGAAGCAGACCTCCACATTTTCTTTCACATAAAATCTTATCAAACCTAAATCCAACAGAAGACATCCAACTTCAAAGGCACATGATGCTAAAAAGCTGTTTATGTATGTTCGATACAGGCAGAGTTTGATGTGGTTACACGAGATTCCTGTAAGCAATGCTTCTCTACAGACACAAAAATTTAATTTCAGGGACTCCTCAACAACATGAAGTTTGGAAAGTACACATTTTGGCTTCTTCTGCTTCCTCACAAAACTCATCTCTTTCTCTTGCAGGATAACTCTCATTTTGATGGGCAACAGTGTGACTTCCACATCTCCTGGCTTCCTCAAATCAGCATAAAATGACTGGAAAAGTCTCCCAGCATCTGAGGAGACCAACTAGTACTTTTGGTCTGCCCCTTTACCAGGAAAACAGACATATCAAAAACATCAGTTGATTAAAAGTAAAACAAAATAAAAAGCCAAAATGCAAAACCATACGCCTGCATACCAACACAACCCTACACACACAAGCTTATGCCAAGACTCAAACACAAAGCAGACATGGCCATAAGGCACACAGAGGAATAAACTGGGAGCACAAATGAACTAAAATACACTGATTTGCTCACCACACAACTTTTATCGTTCTTAACAAAAGCAAATACATCCAAGTAGGCATTCACCCGTCAATCTGCCAGAGTCAGCCTGCATCAGCGCTGTCTGCTAACACACACAGGTTTGGGAACTCCACCGAGGGCGAGAGTGGGGAGGGGAGCAGCTCCAGTCACTCCATGCCCTCGCCAAGGCAGCAAGCAACAGAGGAGGACACAGGAACCGTGGCATCTCTTACTGAATTCCCATACTGAGGATCAGTCCGGCCGCAGCAATGCCCACAAATGCTTTCAGGCAATTTTCTGCTTCTGCCAGCGCTGTGTGCAGGAGCCATGATTACTCCACTGGCACAGTGTACATTACACACCCACACCAAATTCACCTGACTGCAGGGACTGACAAAGGCCATCACTACTCACCAACTCTGTCACCAGCCAAACACGAACCATTCCTGACCTCTCAAAAAGCCTCTCAGCAGCTCTTTTCTGCCAGGAAGAGAAGGGTCAGGACAGAATTTCCTTGTAAATAGGAACTGATCACCCAAGTTCAGTAAGCCACTGATGTCACGAATGGCAGCCAAGGGTAAGAGAGGGACTCTAGTTCATCTCCCCAAGCACTCAGACACCTCTTAACAGCCTCCCTGTCCAGGCTCCTTGCCGCATACCGCAAAGGACTCTCTCACCAGAGACAGACCTCCTCTGATTTTTTGCTAAAATGGCTGGAGTCGGGTGAAGAGGGCAAAGACATCAATGAGGGTGTAAACAGGACCACACATATGTGAAGGGAACAGAGAATCCCAAATTTTGGTTGAACCGGTCAGGAATTCCCACCCAACACATCTGAGCCATGATGTACACTCTAAGAAGACACGCAGCAGCCCTGCTTTGCCTTTTAAAGACACCAGAGCACACCGGGCAGTATTTGGAGAAGTCCCAGTTGCCTCCAGTCTTCCTGAGTGCCTAATGCAGCTGAGCTGATTCCATAACCATCAGTTATAAGTGATTCCAGTTCCTCTTTGGCACTGTAGTTAGGATGAGTGACTCCACAGGTTGTAATTAGAATCAAAATTCTCCCTATGCCTTGGAATAAACTCCATTTCTAGATTTCATACCACCATTATTCAAATTATCATTTTCTGAGTAATGTTAGCAGTAATGACTATTACTAATTTTGGCAATGAGGAAAACACAAAATTGCTCCAATTACAGTTTGGGTGCTGGTTTTTCCTTAAATCACTGCCAAAGGTATCCTACTGCCCACAGAATCTGTTTCCTCCACAGAACATCCAGGACACTAAATATTCAGGACTGTTCCTGAACGTTAACATTACACATGAGTAAGAACGACAACAACTCTTCACGCCAGCAGTCACCAGCATCCAGACAGACTTCAATGTGCATGCAACAGACATTTAAAAATTATGGAACAGGATCTATTTTAATACTCAGAATTCCAGTTCTCCTTTGTCTCCAAGCTGTGCCTTGAACACAACACCATGAACTGCATGGGCCAGGAGACTCTTTGGGAAGAAACAAAGCTCCAGGTCCTTTGACATGGGTAGCTGATCCAGGTAGCCAAGAGAAGACATGAGTGCCAACCTGAATAAGGGTGAATAATAACAAGGCCTGAAGCAACCTCTTGCTTGATCACCAGGCTTGAGGGCCATGGCTGCACAGTGAGCCCAGCACAAGGACAGGGCAGTGTCCCCTCACTTCTGTGTTGTCACCCGGAGGACTTTAGCCTGTGGGCATCAAAAATGGTGTAGGATACAGAATTAAAATCAAAAGTGGGTGGCATGCAGAGACCTTCTGGATCTGCTGTCTTTGCCCTGGATATCAATGGGATGAGCCTCAGTTCCTCTGAAGACTTCTCCCCTGTATCACCATCCTCACAACTCTTCCTTACCCCCAGGCCCTGATGAATGCCCTGACAGCTGACATGCCTTATAAAACTGCCAGCCTTGACATCTAAACAGAAACCCCCTGCAAGGAACTCTCAGCTCAGGTGAGCTTGCCCAAGCACATGGCCTCTGGGCAGGGTCTCCAAAAGCAACAGACTGCTGTCCAGGGGAGCACTGTCACAGCCCCCTGGCATGGGAGTTCCACCCTCTCCCACCTCCCTCCCAGCAGCAGTTGCACAAGTCAGGTCAGAGTGCTTCGGGCTGAAAATTAACTGAGCAAAACTTTTTTTTTTTTTAACTATAATTACTTGTTTCCAGCTTAATGACTTCCCTGCTCCACCTTGTCATGCTGTTTAAGACATAATTAAATCAACACTGACGCAGTCCTACCTACTCTTTTCCCCACCCAGCAATGCATTCCTGCACCTCCCTTGCTCCAGCGCCTGCCCAGCCCCACCACAAGCACAACCTGGGCATCCCAACTCAGGAATGCTGGACGCTTTTGGGGGGGGTTTTCTTTGTTCAGCTCAGCTTGCCTTGGCATCAGCGGGAACACTTGTGGGCAAGGCCACTGTGCATTTTGGAGAGCAGCCAGAGCTGCCCCAGCAGCCCGCACACCACCTGCAGCCACGTCCAGCCCCTTTCCCATCCCGCCCAGGTGGTGTGGCAGCACGGATCCTCCTGGGATGGAATTCCTTGCAGGTTCCAGGAACCATCACAGTCACAGCAACCTGCTGCTCCAGAGCCCACACAACTCCTCCTGGGACACCTAAACACTCACCTGTTACCTTAGGAAAAACCACCAGCACTTGGGTGTCATCACACTGGCCCATGGTCCTGAATCCATATTTAAACAGCCACTTTAAACCAGCTACAGCAGAACCAACTGCCCTTCCTCCACTGGAGAGAGCATGCAGATGCTACATCACCACAAGCTGACAGGGTATCACAGATGCCAGGGTGCAAAACCAACTCTCAGCCTTGGAAGATACAGGTGGATACAGAGGAACATCTCAAATATGAAAAATGGGTCAGGTGGAAATACAATGGCCAACACTGAGGGCTGTAACTGCACTACAAGAACAAGGCTTGCTCTTGTTAAATCACAACTGCTTTGGCGTATCACGGCCAAGTTTTTAACCTATGCGCTTAATTCACAAGGTCTGGGATTCTGGTTTTTGAAAGATGGATAATACTACCTTGACAAGGCCCAAAAGGTACCCAATCCTTCAAACAGGGGAAGCTACAAGGAGCCAAAATTCACCTTTTTACTCCAAATATACCAAACTCTTCAGTTTAACCATCAGTTCTCTGCCTAAACAATCCCCATCAGTCTCAGTACAGTCCATACAAGGAGGACAGAACACAGAATATAGCAAACAACTACGACAAACGTTATTTCACAACAGTACCTGCACTTCTGTCACAGAGAGAGCAACTAACCTTTCCTTTTTCCTGGTCCCAAAACAGGGTAAACTATTCCTTTAATATTACCGTATTTAATTTAAAAACCCAAACAAACCAGCACTGTGCCACCCCAGCCTAATAAGGCCTAAAATGTTTTTCAAGCAGGGAATATTTTTCAGTGGTCTGACTTTAAAGGAGAAACTCAAAGGGTTTGCTGAGGCCTTTCTGAAACCACAAATATCCACCGTTTTTGCAAGGCTGCTCAACCATCAACAAGTGCCGGTGGGAACCAACACGACCCGCTGCAGCACTGTAAATTTCCATCGGAACGGAACGAAACTGAACCGCAAGTTCGCTCTCAACTGATTTTACTTAAACGTTTGTCTTCAGAAAAGCACACACCGGAGGGGGAGGGCCAGGGGAGACCGCGGCTGGCCGGGGCAGTGCCGTCGTGCCGCAGCCCCGGCCCGGCCGCACCGCGGGGCTCCTGCGGGCACGGGCCGCCCCCAGCGCACTTCGCTCCGGCCGGCCCCCCCAGGGATGCTGCTGCAGCCGCGGCCTGCACCGGTCACCGGAGCGGCCGCAGAACCGTT
>WAAG01025479.1:12788-25626 GCA_013390105.1 Tichodroma muraria
GCGGCACCGCTGCGGCGGGGCGGAGGCTTCGCTGCCTCCCGCCGGGGGACGGGGCATCCCCGGGCGGTCCTGCGGCTCCGCTCCTGCTCCCTCGGGCCGGGGGTATCGCCCGCAGCCCGTCAGGGGACCCCGCACCGCGCTCGGCCCCGCCAGCCTCTCAGCCGGCGGCGCCCGCACATCTGCTGTCCTGTCTCACATCCCCGTGGCCGGGGAGGCCCCTCGGAGGCCGGCAGTCGGCCCGAGCAGCTTTATCGCATTTCTCATCTTCAGCCTAGGGTTAGGACTTCTCTCACGCGGGCAGCCCCTTGCAAACTTCTCCCGACTCCCTCGAGACCACAGGGCACAGCTCCTTGCCGTGCTTTCCCGGACACCCAGGGCATCAGCCTCTTCCTGCCACCATCAATCTCCCTTCATTTTCTTTCTTCTCTTGGAAAGAAAAGATTCCACTGCTGTTCATGCCAGCACATGGTTTCCGACCATTCCTCTTAACTCCAGCGAACCCACACTCCTAGTCACAGGGGCAGCATATATTATGAATTCGAGCAGTGAAATTATTGCCCCAGAGCTGTGGGCCCTCTCCAGCCTGCTGCGTGACATAGGCGAGTCCCTTCACCTACAGGAGGCCTTGAGTCTTCATCTTTGTAGTAGAAATAATATTGACCCCCTTTATGAATGGAGATGGGCTGAGGAAAAAGCTGGATGTCCCACGTATTAGAAGTATGAGGACTCTTTCCCTGCTGCTCCATTGCCCAGGTCACCATGGAGGTGATAATACAGCCCTGAACACACTGCAAGCACCTCCAGGAATTGCAAACCATCACCCTTCGTGCAAGGGCAGTGGGGGAGGAGGTTGGGGCAGGAACTGCCTCCCCATCTTGCCTTCATTTTTCCTTTTTTCTCTCCCAGTTCAGCTCTTGATTCCTCTTGCCTCATGATAAGACCACGATTTTTCTTTCCTCATATGTTTTGAACTTAGGAAAGCATCTTCTTCCATCCTAGAATCTTCTGTCTTCCCTGCTCACTAGTGGGGGGGGTCAGGGAGACGGGCTGGAATAGTCCCTGGGGCACAGTCTTCTGTAATGGGAGGAGCTGATGTTCGAGTTCCCAGGTGAGGATCTGGCTCACAGCCCCAGGACACAGCTGTACACAGCAGCAGCACAGCTGTAACATAGCTTAGGTGAGAACCAAAGTAAGAGCTTTGGCTAAAAACAGCTGCCAGGTGAATGAGTGAAGAGTAGTGTATATATATATACATACATACATACACACAGCTTCTTCAATTTTTCTTTCCAAATGCTCCAAAGCCACCTGATGGCAATTAAACCACTTGCTCTTACCAGCAAATTGATCTTAAATGCTGGGAGTTAAACTTCTTTGGGGGAGGCAGGGGGTGCAGTTTGAGTCCTGACACAAAAAGCATTACCTTCCCTAGTTCCACATCTTTCCTTTCCTCTTCCCTATTTTGCCTTCTCTTCTGCATTAACCCGAGGGCAGGTCCAGAGTTGCCACCTTGCAGGCTTTGATGCAGAAACCCAGTGCCCTCTGGCAAACACTGGCACAAGCTGACTTCCACTTCTGCTGTGTGCCACCTACATGTGGTTTGCTTACAATTACCTAAAGTCATACTTTCTCCTCACTGCAAATCTGTGAGGATCAACAATACCTGTTCTGACATGTTTGTGAAACCTTTCCTTAAAGACCTCCAGTGATGGGGATTGTGCCATTCCCTAGCAGTCTGTTCTGGCACATATCCTAACATCATCCAAAAGCCTAACTTCAGGGTTGTTTTTTTTTTTAATTTCAAATCCTTTATATCCTGGCCTGTTCACTATGGCCATAGTCTTCTTCAAAATGACCCCTTGGGCATTTGGTGATACGCAGTGATGAACTCCAATGTTTCCCTCCTTATCCTTGCCTCAGCTTCCTCTTCTACACATTACATCAATTCATTTCCTTCAGCCTTTCTTTGTTTTCTTTGCCTCCCAGCATCCTTACTGACATCCTTTGATGTTTTCTCTGTCCATCTGCATTTTTTGATACATCCCTAGCACCAAAAAGGAATCCCTAGCTAGGTTTTTTTGTTGGAGTTTTTTGGCTTTTTTTTTTTTTTTTTTTTTTTTTTTGGAAACTGCATCCACCCAGTTCCCTCACCTAAACCTGTATTACTCACTGCTTATGAAAGTAATGACAGAAGTTGTACCTGTTGAATATTGCCCTGTAGATTGCAGGCCATTTCTCCAGCTAGTGCTGAATCCTGTTGTCTTTGCTGTCCTCAACAGCCTGGAGTAATTAGCAGGTTTAATAAGGCAGTCATGGGTGTTAATCATGCAGGCTGTTAACTGAAGTAATTAAAAAGATCTGGCATCAGAACGGACCCCTGCAAAAATTCTCTGAATATGCCCTTCCATTTTGACAAACACTGATAATTAGCACTTGAGGTACAATGATCTCACCAGTTTTACGCCTCACCATGCCCTTATACCTTTTTAAGAAGGGGTCAGGACAGCCAATGTTAAAAAATTTCCTATAGTCAACATATGTGACATCTGTTACTTATCACTTTATTCCTAAAACATTGTGCCACACCAGGGCATGGGAGTGATTTGTCAGCATTTTTTCCTGATGTGCCCTTCTCTCTGCAGCCAGGACAACATCCACTCCTTATTCTGTACCATTTACATCACGCCTGGATTTTACACTTTCCAACTGTGTTATCTACATCTACATCTACATCCACATATACATATACATACTCATACTCATATACATATACATATTCATACACATACACATTCCTATAACTCTACACGAGCACAGGTATTATTTGTTGAGTTCAGTTAGTCCATGGCTGGTGTATCTGGAGCAGTCCATACTCATTGGCCATGGTAGCTATGACATACAGTGGCATTGTCATTCAACAGCCAATATTACACAGGAAATTCAACATTACAGACTGTTCTCACCCCAAAATCAAATCCCCTTGAGGTACATATAATGTTTGCCTGTCCCTCCGCATTACTCACCTGGTGCACCCAGGTCCTGGAGCAAAATCAATCCTAGGAATGGGTCTGCCTTTGCTTCAGAAATGTGTCCTCTGAAGCTGGTCAATCAGGGAACACAGGGCTGCTCCCATTCTCAAGAAGATGGTCCCCATCCTTCCCTACTCCTGGCACCCGATCACCAGTTAAGGCAACTAAACCCAGAGCCCTTCTAGCATTACCAGCTGTGCAACCATGCACTTATCTCCAGATGTCCCTACTGGAATTGCAGTCAGGGTTCTGGGGCCAGGAACACACCAAAGACCCTGAACCCTTTTCCTGCCCACCCAGAGCCTTTTAATCACTTTTGATCCAATCTAAACCAATCTATGACCATTCATGACACAAGAATAAGGGCCCTTATGGAATGGGTCACTGCGATGGATGACTATGGCTGTGTTGTAGTAACATCTCTGGTACAGGCCCTTGGGAAACATCCTGGCTCTCAATATCACACCTTGGCTGCAGGGCCCATCCCTGCTGCCTCTGTTCTTTGCAGGTGGAGTTGCCACAGTGAAGATAAGCTCAGACTGCTATGGGGTGGGTAGCAGATCCAGAGAGTCATAAGGAGGGAAGATGTTTTGCTTAATATTGAGGAACAAATAGCTCAAGTTCTGCTCAAGGATACTGAAGGTTCTTGGCCTCCCTCTCATGGGAGAAGTCAGTATTGCCTTCTGCCCACGAAGTCTCATGTGTCCCTGCAGCAGGTGGCTGGAGGAAGTGCTTGGGATAGTTGGTAAAGCTTTAAAGTGAACAGCCTCGACCTTTTCTTTGCATTAAGCACACCTAACGCTGAAAGACCTTTTTATATCTACGGCATGTTTGCCGTAGATATAAATTTTTATTAAAAAATGTATTTTTATTTTAAATATTTGCATATTTACGGCCTGATTGCTTTTGAGTTCCATTTAGCTCAGTTGGCCAGAGCATGATGCTAACATAAAGGTTGTGGGTTTGATCCCTGTATGGGCCATCCACTCAAGAGCTGGACTCGGTGATCTTTATGGGTTCCTTCCAGCTCAGAATATTCTGTGATTTTGTGAATTAGACCAGTAAAGAATGCCACAGCTGGTAAACCAATCCCTCCTTCTGACCCTGTCCTCAGGAGAGACAGAGGGGCCTTTTGCCTTCCCTTGCTCTTGCGTCACTGAACTTTGGTCACTCACAGGATTGCCAAACCTTCCATGCCATGACTCCCAAGTGCCAATTAGAAGCTGCTTTCTGCCAGCCCAGTCTGCCCTTCCCCTCAGCAGAGTCCTGTCCCACGCCACGCAGGGCCCTGGATGTGTCTGTCCAGCTGTTCCTCTGCTTCCTTCTCAGTCTCTATCAGTTTCTCCCATCTGCTCTCTCCCCTTCTGACTGTGCAGCTCATGAGATGTTATGGAGCAGCCCAGCCATGACAGAAACTAGGTGGGCTGTGTAAATTTGCACAATAACTTGTGATCAGACAAATTAAGGAGCCAAAGAATATATCACAGATTTTCATTTTGAAGATCAGCTAGTATGGTTGAAAAAAACAGGCAGTGACTCATAATTTTGTTTCCCACAGGAAGAAGAACTGGTGTGCCTGGAAAGCTTGGCTGCTTTTATTTTCCTATCATGTTATGCTAATAATTATTATGCTAATGAAAGACATGCTGTCTCTTACATTCTTCTTACACTTTTTATCACAACTGTTGCTTTTTAGTCCTTGACATTTCCATTTTCTAGCCCAAAATTACTTCCCCTCCGTTAGAAAATACATTCAAGAGCCTATCCTTGACCTGGAAACAAGGTATGAAAGTGATTCATTACTAGAGCTCTGCCTCTTTTGAGGTGAGGGGTAGGGACTCTCACAAAGACAACTCTTTTCTGTGGCTTTATTTGCAGTAATTTCATCTCTTGTAACCTGCTCAAGGAAAGACTCAGTTAAAAATGAGAATTAATCCTCTCCACAAATGTGGACACATTTACATGTCCTCCATATAACAATTCAGCAAGACCTGGTTCTATTGGGTGCTGACGGAACTGTATGATGCTGATACTGAAACTGGTGGGAGACATGATCTCACAGAAGCTCAGTTTTGGTAAATATCACATTTCTACAGGACTCACTTTCAATTCATCACTTATTATCACTTTTCATCATAAATGATCGCCGAACAATGGCACAATGCTATTCTTCTGAGCAATATCCTTTTTGGTTCTCCAGACTAGATAAAATGACTGAATCTCTTAAACACAAAACTAACTCTGAACCATTACAAAAATCACAGAATGGTTTGAGATGGAAGCAGACTTAAAACTCATCTCATTCAGCCCCCTGNCTGCGGGGTCTCAGGGCGCGCCTCCCGCCGCAGGTGAACGACCCCGACGCGGGGCTGTGGACGGTGAGTACGGGCCGCCCTTCGCTTCCCCTTCGGCACCTCCTGCCCCGGAGGTCCCGGCGGTCCCAGCCCCAGCTGAAGAGCGGGCAGACGCCGGGAAAACGATGTCTGTGCTGCAGCGACGGCTGGAATCCGACCGTGCTTCCAGGATCTGCCTCGTTTCACCCCAGACCTGCCCCTGCCCCTGCCGAGCATCGCTTGCCTGTGCCGAGCACCCCGAGCCGCTGCCGCTCCTCCTGCCCGTGCCCCGCTGTGCCCATGGCGCTGTGCTTGCCTTGAGTCGGCAGCGAGAGCCGCCTTCTGCCGCCCGGCTGGGCCTGCACGGGAGACGGGCAGCGGGCCCCGTCCTGCCTCGGGCACGGGGCAGCCACCCGGCCTGGGCTGGGAGCTGCGGGCAGACGGGACGGTCTGCGTGTGCGACAGGAGCTGCTGGCGTGCCCTGGGGTGTGTGAGCCCGTCTGACGGCGGCACCAGAGCGGGGCTAAACGCCCCAGCACGGGTGGAGGGTTTGGGGAGCCCAGGCCGGGCAGGAGCGTGTCCCATCATGGTCGGGATTCAGGGAAGGGGCTCTGCAGTCAGGCAGCCAGTGTTCTGTAACCCAGGAGCAGAGGAGTAAGGGCTGGCCGTGGGCTGATGGCCCGAGGTTTTGGGTGGTGATGGTGAGGATGAGCACTAGCAGTGGCAGGGCATGCCAGAGGGCGAGGGACTGGGATCTGCTCTGTGCCTCCGACAAACTGCTGTGGAGGGGAGAAGTGCTGCTGTGGCTGGGCACTTCTGCTTCCTGACCTTGCTAAGTTTTGCTGCCGAGTAGATTTATATGTCATTAACAGGTTGTCTACTTAGTGCCTGCTGCCCTGACACTGCTTGTCAGCATCAACCCCTCAATAACAGGTATGATACTGGTGTGCAAAACAGTCTCTGCTCAAATTTTGCCCTCAAAAGGTTGTTGTTTTGCTTTTTCTTTTGTTTAATTGAACCACTGATTAAAATCAGGCTGTGTGGAAGTACATCCTGTGCTACCTTCCGAGGGCAGAAAGCTGCAGGGCCTATTTCTTCAGAAGCTGGTCATTGCTTTAGTGCTGATGGCAGGTAGGAGAGGAGCTCAGCAGAAAGCTCAGCTGCTGGGATGGGCTTGCCTTGGCCCTGATTCCAGCTCAAAGCCTTCTGGAGCAGAAGCCTGGGAGCATGCTCTGAACCTGGCTCTGTGTTGACTTTAGCACTTTAATTCACTTCGTTTCATTGCTGTAAATATATGTTTTTGTTTATCTACCTCATGCAAGAGCAGCTGAACTTTGCACAGTCCCGTGAAAGTGCTAAAGGTCTTGTTCAGTGCCAGGTACTGCAGCTGCCCACAGAGCAACGGGCAGCAATAGGAACATTCAAAGGCTGTGTTTCCAAGGGTGTATATTGTGGGGGCTAATGGCAGTTCAGAGGATCATTCAAATCAGAATTGCTTCAGGTCTTCAGAACACAGTTAACATTTTTGTATTTTAATTCAGTGGAAATAATCTAAAATAAGGCCATTTTATATACACAGAGTGACTGTATCTGTTCTGGATGAATACTTATGCTGAATAAACTAAAATCACACTTAAAAAAGAGAACCTTCAGGAGTGCATGGTACTGTCATAGATTACACCATTGCAGTCTCTTGGCATTCGGGCTACCTTAAGCATATAAAGTGGCAGCATTCCTAAGTTCAGAACTCAGGAGGGTTGGTTGCTTGTGGTTTTGAATATTTCAGGGGAGGTTTACTTTGTAATAGGTGGCATAATGGCACTTAGCTGGTCAAGAGAATCTGCATGTTAAACTCATAGTTAGGGTTTTCCTTGTGCCAAGATCTGTGGCAAATAAAGATTATAATATCACAACTTCTGTAAAACTGCAGGTTTGTGTAAATTCACCAAGGGATATTTGCCATTCAGGTCTGTGGAAGACCCAGATGGGTTTACTTCAGTGCTTCATCATAGTGGCTGACAGTCTATTTTTTTCCCCAGACAATGGTGTTTGGAGGAGCCTCTGTGACCTTCATTCTGTTGGCTGTGTTGTTGGGACCATTGCCTTGGCTTGCTCTTTGTTTGTTTATGCTCAAGGAAACATTTTTCATGAAGAGGAAGGCAGGTAAGCAGTGGATTTTATTTGCCCCTGCCCAAATCCAGCTCATCAGGCCACCTCCTCTGGTGTCACCTTCCAAAACTTTATTTCCTGGGCTATTGCAGTGAGTGCTGTTGGTCCAGAGAAATCAGACCAAAGAGAAGGAACCATAATTCTCCAAAGCAGTGACTCCTTGGACACAGGGAAGTGAACAGACATTGCTTCCCTGATTGTGGCAGTTAGATTGACTTGTCTGGATTTCAAGGACCAGGGCACAAGCACAGTGAAACAGCTTTATGCCCTTTTCCTGGAGCTGTAGGATGGCAATCAATGATTTAAAAACTCCTGAGGCAATATCAAATGCATATTTATCTGGCATGGGCTGCTGAGTCCTCCAAGGGATTTAGGATGAGGGAAAATTCTTCACCTGGACATTCAGAAGTTGCCTAAAAAGTAGGAGCTTGCAAAGTACTGAGGTGAAGCCCTGGCAGCTACTTCTGCACCTAATCAGAGTCTGGAAAACTGGGATGTTGCTCTGCTCTATTTCAATGAGAGAAATGTACTTGCTTCACAAATGTTAATTAGAGAAATGTGCTATGGAATATAAGTCCAGCAGTAGAACAAAACGTGGAGGCAGGAATTTCTGCAGCTGTTTAGCTGTCATGTCGATTTGTAGATTTGTGAAGCAAAGTTACTCTTTGTAAATACCTTTATAATTATAATCCTAGTAAAATATATTGAACTTCTCCAAAGGAGCAGCCATTACTGTTTTGGAGGCAGAATTTATACTGTCAGAATGTAGACATCTGTTTGTATTATTTTCTGATCTGTTTTTTGTTTGGCTTTTTAGAGAGTTGGTTGGTCTGGTGATTATTACAGTATGGATGAGTCTTTGTCGCAGTTCAGCAAAGTAAGTTTTATTTTCTCTTTTTTTATAATCCATTTCCATGTCCACATTTAGTGACTAGCTCCTTGAAAACAAAGTTGATTTTGGCAGCTTGTTTTCCTGTTTTGTGTCACCCTCTGAACTTTCCAGATGCCCAAGCAGTAGCAGCTGGTGCTACAGCCTAGAGGATCATGCACAGATAAAAGCTGGGGCAGGGGGGAACGTAAGGCTACGTGAAGCATTTTTTCTGGCCCCCTGCCATAATGGGGACATTTTCCCTTTCCTTAAGGTGCTTTTTTTAAATTCCAACTAGCTTCTGTTGCCGGAGTTGCCAGAAAATTTTTTGTGCCTCTCCAGTAAAAGACTAGTAATGCATCCATAGGAGCCCCATTAAAGTGCCAAAGGCTCTCTGCTGTCTTTCCAGCTGCAGGCAGATGTGAATGTTATGTGGTAGCTGTAGCAGTGGTCAAGAAGGCTAAGGACATCCTGGCCTGTCCTAGCCATGGTGTGGTCAGCAGGATGAGGACAGTGCCTGTCCCCTGTGCTGGCACTGCTGAAGCACGTCCAGTCCTGGTGTCAGGTTTGGGCACCTCACTTCAAAAAAGACTTTGAGGGACTGGAGTGTGTCTAGGGAAGGGAACAGAGTTGGGGAAGGGTCTGGAGCACCAAGAGAGCTGGAGTGGCTCAGTCTGGAGGAAAGGAGGCTCAGGAGGGACCTTTTCACTCTCTACAACTCCTTGACAGGAGGGTGCAGCCAGGGGGGTGTCAGGCTCTGCTCCAAGGGAAAAAGGGACAGGACCAGAGGAAACAGCCTCAAGCTGTGCTAGGGGAGGTTGAGATTGGATCCTAGGGAAAATTACTTCACTGAAAGAGTGGTCAAGCATCGGCACAGGCTGCCCAGGGAGGTGGTGGAGTCACCATTCCTGGAAGTGTTCAAAAAACCCGACTGGATGTGGCGCTGCACCGGAGGGTTTAGTGGGCAGGGTGGTATGCAGTCCAAGGTTGCACTTGATCGTGGAGGTCTTTTTCAACCTTAAAGATTCAGTGATTTGAAATTTGACTGTTGGATTTGTTCTGTTATAGGAGTCCCCTGGGAGGATTTCGCTTGGTTGCTGCAGTGGCTGTTGCCCTCTTCCCCTTTGTTTCGTGGCTGTACATTTATGTGAACAAGGACATGCGAGAGTCTTGGCCAACACACTGCAAAACAGTGATTTAATCGAGTGGGAGAAAGTCTACAGTGACTATGCTGACCTTACTTGCCTTTGGTGTCAGTGCTTAACGAAAGGTGAGCACCAGTTTGATAGGACCCAAGGATACCTGGCTGCTTCCAGCAGTGCCAATTTAGATTTGGTAAAATGTTGAGGAACACTGTCAAATCTGAGTGGGGAATTTTTCTATGGAAACTGTTCACCTTGCTGCTTCTTACATTTTCCAAGCACCATTGATCTAATGTCTGTTCTGATGGTCTATTCAAGATATCATTGCATCCCTGGATCGCTCTCCACAATCTCCTCGTAGTTTGGGAAATCTACTATTCTGTAACATAAGGGACAAGTAAAGCAAATACTATTTTAATAAATAACTATTTACAGCCATAGAACTTTAAAAAATGTGCCTGGATAATCAATTTCAGACTTACTGGAAAACTGAGCAGTCTGTATTTCTGTCCTGTGTTAAATGAAAAAAAAATATTTTTGTTATTATGTTTAACTGAAAATCAGTGGTTTTACTGAGCAATAAACACTATTTTTTTAAAGAAAACTCAGTGAAAGTCTCCATATCTTTTATTTTCTGGGAGATGCATATTCAAGCCTGTCACCAGCAGATGAGGGCACTGTCACAACTCTGCTGCTCACCTAATTTTTCTTGGAAAGCAGGACCCATGCAGTAGCCCTGCAGCAGCAAGCACGTCCCACTATTCATCCTGGAGAAGGAAGCACAGGTAGATACAGTGGACTCAGGAGCTGGCTGGGACAGAGCCAGGACAGCTCCAGGTGTAACACACAACACCTTTATTGAGATGGGTGTCAGAGGTCACTCTCTTCTCTCAGCACTGCTGCAGGGTGCTGTGCACACGCGGCACAACCCAAGTATCTGGAGCACTCCATGGTGCAGCACAGATGGTCTCCATTCTCCTTAGGCTCAGCTTTTTCTGAGGATTACTTTAGTCTTTTAAAGCAATGTTGGAAGATTGAATTAGGCTACAGGCTGGATATATCCTGCCAGACATGAGACCTTACTGTAATGTTCACAGAAAATAAATAAATAGAGATGTGGCTGGGCAGGTACAACTCTGCATGCTTTAATGCTCACTGAGAGAACAGCAGTGGGGCTTTTTTGAACAATATTTGTTATATGGTTTGCATCTTTTCACAGTAACAATCCAGTCTGGATTCGTGTTTGAAATCAACATTCTGCATTCTGGTATGTATATTTCAATTACTGGCCTTCTCTGTTCTCCAGTAAGAAATCAGGTGCTTTCTTCGAGAAACGTAATTTCTAAAATTCTGTATCCAAGAGAATAACGCCTGAGCTAAAGCAATAAGGATCAGCCATGCACAGCTTTCTAAAAGCAAACAGCTGAATCTCCAACATTTCTGTCCGAGTCCTTCCTGAAGAAGAGCAATCTGTATTTGCTCGGTATTTCAGAAACGCATAACTCTGTCAGGAATTCTGCCCTTTCCCTTTAGTACCATCTTATCTTCATAGACGTGCACGGTTCCAAAAGCGTTGCTTTCCGGGGGCGTCTCGATCACCCCCTCCAGGGTGAGGTGATGAACCCCGTGAGAGTCCAGGCAGTAGGCGCCGTCGTGCAGGTGCCCCGCGAGCACGCAGACCACGCAGCCGTGCGAGTGTACGACCGACAGGGCAGCCTCGTAATTCCAGGCCAGGCAAACCCCGTTCGAAGCGGACGGATGAATGGGCACGTGAGCTGCAGTCCAGAGGGAAAGAAATAAAGAGAGTTAAACTAACAAATCTGCCTCGTTGCTGGGAGGTTCAGCCATGCAGCTGAGGACAGAAAGCTCACCCCCAGAGTGAGGCGTGGTTTCTGCTCTGTTTTTTCACCGGTTCCATCTGTACCTCACCACACCAGCTACATGTTTTCTGCAGCTAACATACACAGGCTAGCAAACATTTTTTTCCCCCATGTATTTCCATGGGAGTATACACCCCCCATCAAATACAGGGTTTGGAACTAGGTTAGCTTTAAGGGCCCTTCCAACACAAACCATTCTGATTGTCTGTTTATCCCCCTCCATATCCACCTACCCATAACTATAACTTTTTCTTGGTTTTCATCGGAGAACTTGAGGACTTCATCAAACCAATCCAGCTGGGCTTGACTAAATCCTCCATTAAATGCTACAAAATGAGGTTCTTTGAGCCCTGCAATGAAGAAGAAGGTTAGGCACAAATGCATACACCTCCTATGGCTCCTCTATTTGTCTTAAGTAAATCTGCTGATGGTTGGTTTACTCTCAGAACCTTTGGGAAGTTTTTTACATTTCTTGGATCAGAACTCCAGCCCTCTTGCACAAAGAAGATTATTTGTTAAGTGTTTTCGGGAGCTTTGGTCACACTACACAAACAGGGTTTCCACTGTTGGGTGTCCCCCCGGCATGAGACAGGCTGAGAGCAACTCGGTGCCCTGCAACAGCCGCTTCCCCAGCAGAAGCAGCTGCGCGGTGTTCCAGTACTGCGGGGCACGGGGCACGGCACAGCCCCAGCCCAGAGGCACCGGGCAGCACCCGGTGTACGGGGGAGCATCTCCTGTGCCCGCCTGGAGCCGCACTGACGGCAGGGAGGCGGCGGGGGTGGGCAGCAACTGGGCACATGCTTGAGCCCCTGGCACGCCGCTGTCAGCACCGGCAGCTCCGGACAGCGAGGGCCCGGCCGCCCGCGCCCCTGCCGAGCCGGAGGTACCTTCGGGGCTGTTGAGGTCATCGTTGGGGTTCTTCTCCCGCAGCACCCGCAGGGACTCCTGGTAGCGGAGGCTGCCGGGGTCCGCGCCCAGGGTGCTCGCGTCGTAGCTATCGAGCACGACGAGGCGGAGCCGCGGGGCCGGGCTGCAGTGATAGGCGTGGCACTCCCTGTCCGGGGGCCCGTCCGAGCCCCCCGCGGGCCGGCTGTAGAGCCCCGTGTGCACCAGCCGGGCCCGGCTGAAGTTGTAGAGCTCGTGGTTGCCCCACGCGTGGTGTACCGGCACCGAGAGCTGCCCCAGGACCTCCAGCACCTGCTGCAAGGCGCTCTCGGCCTCGCCCCGCCGGGCGTTCTGCCCGTCGATGCTATCTCCCAGCTGCAATACAAAGTCTATCGGCGGGCTCTCGCCGGCCCACGCCTGCACTGCCTCCCGCAGCAAGCGCAGGCTGTGCCGGTAGTAGCGCCGTCGGTAGCCGCAGAAGTCGTGCCCGTCCTCCGCGTCCGCGAACTGGATGTCGGCGATGACCCCGAAG
>WAAG01025479.1:25658-70843 GCA_013390105.1 Tichodroma muraria
GAGTGAGGAAGGGACGGCGGGAGCGCGGGCAGCGGGCCGGGCCGGGCCGGGCCGCTCCCGTCCCCTGAGCAGTCACCAAACCCCTTGTCCCCCGCAGCTCGTGTCCTGGCGGTCGCTGGCGGCCACGGTGGTGCTTGGGGGAGGGCTGCTGGCCGGCATGAAGGTGATGAAGCGGCGCAAGGAGGAGGGTGAGTGCGGGGTGCGGGAGGAGCGCCGGGGGTGTCGCGTTTCGCGTTCAGACGAAGCGTTTTTTCGTGTTTAGATGATGTGGGGTTTGCATTCAGATGCATTTTACCTGCTTGGGCATCGTCACTGTATCGCAGCTTTGTGGCAGGGTCACTTCGTGCCTGTGCTTACAGAAGTGCCGCAGAAAATTTTCAAAAATTTAAAGCAATTCAAGGTTCGGCGTTTTAAAGTCCCTAGGTTGGAATAGTTGTGTTTGGCCGCACGCTGTGCCAGCCCGTGCAGCGCAGACACGGAGCTGGGTGTTGTGGGCTCGTCGGGTTCCTGCCGTGCAGCCTGTGAGCTTTGCCCTCTCCTTCAGAAACTGCCCACACATTTCCTTTTCATGGCTTTACTGTTGAAAACAGAGGTATTGCAGCTTTAAGGGTGTGTTCCGTTTTCAACGGATGCTGGTTTTGCTGTTTCACGGAAGGCCAGATATCTTTATTTTTTCTTTGTTAAACAAAAACACAGTTGGGTGGCAACGAGAGGTAATACTGCGTTTCAAAGGAATTTAGTGATATATTTGATTTTGTCCAAAACAAACGCTTTCTGGAAGGCACGTGCATGTTGGGTTTCTGCGTGACAGGCGTTGGTGGATCTTGACGTGACTGAGCAGTGCCTGACTCAGCTGCTCCCGAGGCTTGCCTGGGAAGCATTGTGAATTGTGTCATGGGCGTGTTCGATTCCCACTTGTGTTTTGTAGAACTGGAGAAGGAACGAAACCGAGGCATTGGGAAGCCGCTGCTGGGAGGGCCCTTCTCGCTCGTCAGCCACGAGGGACAGCCCAGGACCAGCAAGGACTACATTGGCCAGTGGGTGCTGATCTACTTTGGCTTCACTCACTGCCCTGACATCTGTCCTGATGAACTGGAGAAAATGATTGCAGTGGTAGATGAAATTGGTATGGGAATTCACTTGGTGTAGGGTTCTGTAAGCAGGGATTTTGGGAGGGTCAGGTTTATTCTGATAAAATACCACAAATGGTGATAACTGGTAATATTTAAAAAAAAAAAAATGCTGCTGACTGTTATTCAGTAATTGAATTAATTGCTAAGGGGTACATAGATCTATCCCTAGGGTCACTAGGGTCTGACATGACAGCACTGGTCTTTCCACAGCAGGGGACTTGGGAATAAAAAGATGGTGTCAGGTTACAGGAAATATATTGCATTGTATTTTTGCCAAGAAGTGACTGTGAGGTGTGTTAGCATTTTTTCCCCTCTATTTTGTTCACCTCCATGAGATTCTCTCCTGAAGCAGACTGGGTGTGCTGTGGAATGGAGGGAGGAGAAAGGCTCTGTGTTAGCTGTGTTTTCTTAGCCTGCAGGCCCTGAAGAATTACTGAGCAGGGGTAGTAGTAAGCCAGCACGGGGGAAGTCAGACCAAAGTGAAGGCTTTGGCTGGAACACGACGGAGAGAGCCTGGGTTGTGTTTTAATGTTTCCTCCTGATCCACCATCCCGGCGTGCTTTCCTTGTGTCAGCCAGTGTTCCAACACACGCATCACACCACAGCATCTTCTGCAGCACAGCCAGTCTGTCATCCCTTCTGAGCAGGGCAGGGCCTCCGGCTGGAGGGCAGGAAGCTCCCAGCACAGACACAGAGCATTGCATCTCATGGCATTTGCTTCCTTCACAAATTACATAAATAAAGCTGCACAAAATGGTCTTTTTTTAGTCACTTAGGGTGGGCTAGGATTGACATTATATGGCTCTGAGCTCGTTTGAAGGAAGATGAGGGATGATACCTGGTTTTCTAAAACAAATAATAATTGTTAATGTCACAGATCGAATTCCGTCTTTGCCTAATCTGACCCCACTCTTCATCACCATCGATCCTGAGAGGGACAACCAAGAAGCCATTGCCAGATATGTTAAAGGTATTCCTGCTTTATTCCTCTGTGTCTCATAGCATGCATTACAGAGCACTGAAAAGGAGCCTCTTGAAGGGATTCTTTTCACTAAAATGTGTAAATGTCTTCTTTCTATCCAGAATTTTCTCCGAAGCTGGTGGGATTGACTGGTAGCAAGGCACAAATTGACCAAGTGGCTAAAGCGTACCGTGTGTACTACAGCGAAGGGCCCAGGGATGAGGACAACGATTACATAGTAAGTAAAAGGAGCCTTTGCTTACTCAAAGACTGTGGATAAGAGCAGCACTGTACATTTTAAAACCAGCTATTGGATCTTTATTGAAGTCCCATGTGCAGTGGTATGTTAAACTGTCAGAACCACAATGCCCTCCTACAAGCTCAAAACCAAAGGGTGTTTTAGCCAATCCCAGAAATCCAGACAGTAGCACAGGAACTAGAAAGCCTAGCAATCGTCAAATTTCTTTCTGATCTGTAGGATATTTGACTGCCTCTTTTCCTATGTGCTCCAAAGTCGCTGTGATTTCTCATTTCTAATGCAGCTGAACTCAGAGCATGGCTGCGTTTCAGTCCTGAGCAGTCATGGCTTCCAGCGCCAGAACTCTGTGTCTTTGCTGAGAAAGATGTTATTGTGGTTAGGTGCAGACAGCACTTGCAGCGTCATATAAATGAATTTGCAGTGGAGTTAATGTTGATATAAATGCAGTTGGAATATCCGGGATGTGCATGGGTGAGGCTGCTTCAGTGCGGCGGCAGGGGGCGCGCCTGTCCCGCACGTCCCTGTATCCCACTGCCGATCCCGATCCCTCATTTCCCTGTATCCCACTGCCGATCCCGATCCCTCATTTCCCTGTATGCCACTGCCGATCCCGATCCCTCATTTCCCTGTATGCCACTGCCGATCCCGATCCCTCATTTCCCTGTCTCCCACTGCCGATCCCGGTCCCTCNCGATCCCGATCCCTCATTTCCCTGTATGCCACTGCCGATCCCGATCCCTCATTTCCCTGTATCCCACTGCCGATCCCGATCCCTCATTTCCCTGTATCCCACTGCGGGTCCCGGTCCCTCATTTCCCTGTATCCCACTGCCAGCCCCGATCCCGATCCCGCATTTCCCTTGCGAGCTGGTGTTCTGTGATTTTGTGGTCTCTCTTACCAAGCCACGCGGTGCTCTCTTGCAGGTGGATCACACAATAATTATGTACCTCCTCGGCCCTGATGGTGACTTTGTGGACTACTATGGCCAGAATAAGAAGAGTGCTGAGATCTCAACTTCCATTGCTGCACACATGAGAAAATACAGATCCTAAATCACAAGGTCTTCAAAGATTTTTGTGAAAGTCACCTGTGGTTTTGGCTGTGATTGGACATTGGAGTTAAAGCAGAAGCACACAAGTGTAATGTCCTGTCAGGCAGGTCTCCATTCTTCCAAATAAGAAAGGTGTCTATGTTTCTGCAAATTCCCATTACCAAAAATCTCTACAGAGCCTTCCCCATGGATATCATTTCCAACAGGATCTTGGGTACAGAATGAAATTTGAGACTTCTCTGGAACAACTGTTCTCTGAAATTGTTGGGAGCAAAGGATGGAAGGCACTTCTCACTTGGGAAGAGCGTGTTGCTGGTAAAATATTGCTGGTAAAAAAAATTGCTGGACATTTGCAAGGACAGCAGTCACTGCAGGAGGATTACTTGATGCAAAGCCATGGGGCCATGGCATTCTCAGAGTAGCTCTGCCCTCTGGTTTCTCTGCACTGTTTTGCCTTCTGGGAGAGGCAGTTGCACTATTAGAAGCAGGGGAGCCTTAAGAGTGCTTCTTTATCCAGGTTAAGAAGATGAAGAGCACTGAAAGCACCGGCAGCTTCCACGCGTGGGACCAGCCCTGTAGTGAGCCTGATCATTTCATCTGAATGCAGAAATGAAATGTATTCTTCTAGTGATTCTTCCAGGTGAACACTGTTCACTTATAAAGAAAAGAGAATTGGGTTGCAAATAGGTTTTTCTTCTGGTGCAGATGATGGTGTGTGTAGTTGCTCTCCTTGTGCTGTGCTGAGCGGGGAAGTGGGGAGGGTGGAGAGGGGCTGTGTCCATGCACAGAGCTGTCAATCAGATATATTTTATGCAGTGCAGCATTTGAAAATAAAGATTGATTTGTATAGGCAATATATATTTTTATTTCCTTAGGTTTCACCAGAATATCATCAGAACTTTGTATACTGGTCAAAATTTGTATTCTTGCTCTGCTTTCCTTCTTAGAAAGCAGTATTTCTTTCTAGTCATGCACATCAGGAACTGAATGTGCTTTTTTAAGCTGAACCTCAGAGAATGGCCCACAGGAGACAAACCAGAACAGTTCTTGGTGTGAGTTCCAGAGAGTCTTAGACTGAACCAGGTGTTCCTGCAGGTAGCACTTGTGTTCTGAGTGTGAGGGTTGGAAGAGAACTTTCCCATCCAAGGGAAGGTGCGAAGCCTGTGGAAAATTTCTGTCTTTCCAAAACTGTGAAAAACAGTAAACTTCACCTGTTTCAGGGCAGTGACATCTCTCGTGCATTTTTATATATATTGGATACTTGCTCTCATCCATGGGTTTCACCTGCAGGTCTGCATTTATTTGACCCCTTGGGATTTGTTTGTTTGTGTAGTCCTCAGGGCCCACCTCTGCCCCATCTCTTACCATCCTGTGGCTGTGCTCTGCACGGCAGCCTTTGTCTGCCCTTCTCAAGGACTCTGCTGTCACATCAGGCCTGTATTTTAAATATTGCAGCAGTGTGTTAGGGCCAAATACCTTTTCTGCACAGAGGACAGTCTGGAAAATCATGATTGTATGACACAATGGTAAGTAAAAATAAAACAAATCAGTTAGAAGCACCTGCTCAGAAGAAAGAATTGGTGTTACAGCTAAGCCAAGTTAAAGTAGAATTTGGACAAGGCAAACCTCTGTCCCGAGGCTTTGCAAAACCAGCTGGACATGACAACCAAAACATGAGCTGGAGCCTGGGAAGAGTCACCTGTTACACTGATTTCTCTAAAGCTCATTTGCAGTTGACTCATACTACAGAGACAAATACAGGATTCCTGCCTTCTCCCCAATGTTTTGGCAGCAGTGTAGTGTCCTTTACCTTGTTTTTCTGTGCCCTGAAAGGCAGAACCAGCTGACCCAGGCAGCTTATGGCAGACTGGGGGGAGTGTTGCAAAGGCCCAGAAGGATTTCAGATGGAGGGACATGTCCCTTGCCTCATGGCAGTGGGAGCAACTGATGTCCTGCTTTTTTCAGCTTCCCAATTTGACCATGCCCATCACTTTTCCCTTGGCTTTTCCAGGAGGGAGACTTCCTTTGGAAGTGAGGAGTTCTATTTTTGTTGTGTTTGGTTGTAGCATTTTGTTGTTCTTTGGTGTTTTTTTTTTCTTTAGTTGGAGTTTTGTTTGTTTCTTAAAACCCCAAAAACGTCGTTTAGGCAACTGTTAGGATTTCCCTGCCCTGTTCAGCGACAAGAGGGAGCACAGATGTGTTCCCTGTGTGTTCAGGAGCCCAAGGGTTTTGCTAAGTGCTCACTGGGAGAGGCAGAGCTGGTCAAGGAGGGGAAGGGAATGTGCTGGAGGTGCTTGGAGATGCTTCGTCAGTGGATATTCAGGATTTTTCCAGTCCAGTATTAGAAGTGAAGCAAACTCCCTCTGTACTCATTGTACCCAAATTCCCTGTATCCCCAAGTGCAGTGCCCAGCCCACAAGGAGGGAGCTCAGCTCTGGCAGGGAAGGTTTGTGACAGGGCTCCTCTCTTGGGGCTGTGCTGGGTGCTGGTGTGGGGCTGAGCAGGGCCGGGCTGCCCAAGTGGGTCTCTTCTCTGGAAACTTTACCAGGTGACAGGTTTCTTTTGGGAACCTGATTTGTTGGAGCCTGGTGCTGTGCAAGGTGAACCTGTGCTCCCCAAGGCCAGCGGGGACCCCTGGGTACCCCCCTGGACAGGGGGAGGACAGCACAGTCCTGGCAGGGGCCAATCCACAGAGCTCTGCTGTGTGTGCCCACAGCACACCCAGCCCTGGCCTACTTGTCCTGGGAAATACCAGTGGGAAACAGCATCTCCTCTGAGGGGTGACATCCATAACCCCAGCTGAAGAGCTGCTGCCAGCCCAGGCTGGGGACCAGTGACAAGATGTCTGAGGAATGAGGATCGGCTCCATTTGTCTACCCAAGGAAGGCAGCACATTCCTCATGTGCTGCCTGCATAGCCCATGGAGGAGCTCAGCTAATGAGTGATACTTAAGTCACACGGGTGAAGCTTGGCTGTGTTAGGAATGTTCTCAGCACCAGCATGGGCAGAATCAGGGCCTGAAGAAGTGCAGAGACTGTGACTTAAACAACTGCAAAAGCCCTGTGTTGCATTTTCAGCCCAGATCATGGAAAGACTCAGATAAGAGGCACTCTGGGGAGGTCTGCAGTCCAGCCTTCTGCTGCAGTCACCAAGAGCCACTTCATCCTTGTTCACTGCCTGAGGAAGGAAGCAAGAAAGTCTTCTTCATCTCTAGCTTGGGTTAAATTCATGTGTGGTTGGAGATGCTGTTGCTCTTTCTCCCCTTCTCCAGTGCCTTTGAAGGCGTCTACATTTTCTGAGCCTCTTCTCACTTGATCAGACTTGCATGGTCCCAGCACCGACCCGGCATTCCGAAGATGTGCTCCCATCAGCCCACAGCCAGGATCTGGGATGAATGAAGGCTCTCACATGGTCTTCAGTGAAGTGCAGGATGGAGCTGGAGGCTGAGCATTGAGTTGGGTGGGCTCTTCACCACCTCTCTGCAAATCAGTATGCATTTTCAGTCAGGTAGAACAAGCGATGCACGGACTGCTGAGGAGTCAAACAGAGCTGGGAACAGCCTGTCCCAATGCATTGAGATTGCTGGTTGCAACCAAGGCTTTGCAGCCCCTGCTGCTGAAGCAGTGTGCTCACCTGGAGCTTCCAGGGGCACAGTGTGTGCTGTGGCTGCTCAGGAGCTCCCCAGCCTTGGGGCAGTGAGTCTATACTCAGGGAAGCAGATGTGCTGGTCTATGCTGCGAGGGGAATGGCCACAGTCCGTCCTTTAGACATGAACTGACAAGCCCCTCAGTTTTACTGGACTGCTCTTAGGTTTGGTGGCCTAAAATGAAAGACAAAAAGCTGATTATTTGCCTCCTAGAAGAGAATTTCTAAGTTTAGTTTGGTTCAATTAGAAACTGATGTTTTTTAAAGGAAGTTATGCTCGTGGTGGAGTGTCTAGCCCCTGACTTCTAGCAGCTCTGCATCAGTTGTAATGTTGCTGGGAGTGTGAAGATTTGTGCTGGGGAGACCTGGGCAGGAATGATTGCACCTGTCTCTGTGCAAGAGCCAGCTCATTCCATGTTTTAAGCTGTGTATTACTAGTTTAATAAAGCAGGTTCCTTCAGCGTGCCAGGGGACTTACTCAGCTGCAGTGAGTAAGTGAGCTTACAAAACCTCAGTGAGCTTACAAAACCTCCTTGTTCTCCCAAAGTTCTTTGTGCAAAAATAGATAGACACCAACCAGTAAATCCACCTTTAATTTGTGGGGGTATATTGAGCTGTGAGTGTGCCCTTTTCTGAATGAAGGGCAGCATTAAAAAGCTCCCTGGCAGCACCAGGATGGGATGAGAGAGCCTTGCAAGGCAATGTGGCTTGTAGTGACAGCACCCTCGTGACCTTCACCTCAGCACAGCTCTGTGTCTGCAGTGATGTTGGCAGCACAGAGCAACAGATGTACCTGCAGCTGCCATGGGTCGTTGCTCAGTGCCGCTTGTTTTCCTGCCCTCTGCTCCCACCTGGGCACCTGAAGAGAAAACTGGGACAGTGGCTCTGGCTGCCTGAGGGCTCTCTTTGTTCTGCTGCCACAGCTGCGTGTGGGGACTGTGCCATGGTGTGGCCAGCAGGACCAGGAGGGCGACCATCCCTCTGTGCTGGGCACTGCTGAGGCACCTTGAGTGCTCTGTCGGGTTCTGGACCCCTCATGACAAGAAAGATATCGAGAGGCTGGAGGAGGAAGGAGCTGGGGAAGAGTCTGGGGCACCAGGAGCGGCTGAGGGAGCTGGGAAGGGGCTCAGCCTGGAGCAGAGGAGGCTCAGGGGGCCCTCCTGGCTCTGCACAGCTCTTGCCAGGAGGGGACAGCTGGGGGGTCGGGCTCTGCTCCCAGGAACAGGGACAGGATGAGAGGGAACGGCCTTGGGCTGGGCCAGGGGAGGCTCAGGGTGGACATCAAGAGGAAATTCTTCACTGAAAGTGTGGTCAAACACTGGAACAGACTGCCCAGGGAGGTGGTGGAGTCCTCTCCCTGGGCAGTCTGTTCCAGTGTTTGACCACACTGGACATGGAACTCAGTGCTCTGGGCTGGGTGACAGGTGGGCATCAGTCAAAAGTGGACTTGATCTTGCAGGTCTTTTCCAACCCCAATGGTTGTGTGGGTGAGGTCCAGCCCCTCTTGCCTTGAGCATGCCTGGGAGCAGGAAATGTCCTTTCTGATTACAGTGGCAATTTCATGTCAGGACAAAGCCCCAAACTGCTCACTGATCTGGTGTGCCTCAGCTTTTTGCTCTCAGCACATCCACTGTGCTGAGTTCAAAGGGCCGATCACAAGGGATGCATGCTAAAATAAGCTTTTCCCTCATCCTCCGGGCTTAGGGGGATTCTAGGAATTCATGGTTCATGAGATATGTGGCTGTGGTGTCCATTTTTAGTGACCTTAAATGAAATTAAGGGCAACATGAAACATGTTTTTCAAAACAGTAGAGACAGTGGCTCTACTGCAAGCCCACAGACTCAGCTCTCGTCAGGCCAACACAAACAGGGTCAGCCGCTGTCTGAAAGACAGGGTGACATCCCCTGTGCTTTAGCAGCAGCTGCAGGTGTCCCAGGGTGCTCCAGCTCAGAGTGCTGCTGTGGGAAATGGCAGGAGCTGTTTGGGGAAGGTGGAGGGGGTTTCTGGCTTCACACAAGTCTTGTTGGCTTCGTTCTGCTGGGGGAAGGCTGGTCCTGCAGCCTTGAGGTGAGTGTCCATGCAGTGCAGAGAGCAAACAGGGGTTGCTGGACAGTGACAGATGACCAGAACAGCCAGAATGGCTCAGGATGGAGACCCTTCCTCTCCTGCACCAGGAGCTCACTCCAGCTGTGTGTGAAGGCTCCTACTGTTATGTTGACTGCTACCCTGCCAGCCATTGCCTGGCTGCTCTGTACCAGCCAAACAGGGTGTTTGGGACTGGGAGACCTCCATTTAAAGCTCACTTTCCCTGCATCCTTCTCATGTGGGAATTGCAGTCACATGTCTGAGAACCTCCTTGCGTGGTCTGGTGGGGCTTCTGCAGCTCCTTTTGGCAGCAAGGGCAGTGAACGTTGTGGGCAGCCAAAGTTGTATTTGGAGCTAAACTTGTGTAGTGTAGTCGTGATTTGACATTCATGAACTGTCCACCCCTGGCCAGATTTGGGTGTAGTTCTTTCTGATCAGTCTCCAGTTTGCCATGTTTTTCACATCGTATTTCAGTCATGGCCTCTCATCCTGTCCTCCCTGACCCATGCAGTGGTGTAAGCCACAAGAATTGACATAACTGATCCTACATGAATCCTCATCCTCTTTTTCCTTCCCATGGACTTGCTCTCCACCCCATACAGAGCTGGTTTGGGTTCCTTCACCACTGTGCAGCTCTGCCCAGGCAAGCTGTGAGCAGGAGCAGTGAGGCAGGTCCCTTCTGTGCTATCATTTGTTTGACGTGCTGGTGAAAGTGAAGTGCTGGCTGTGGTTGTAGCTGGCAGGAGAGCATGTTCCCAGTAAAGGAAGTTTCCACCAAAGGAAAGTCTACAAACCACAGCTAGATCCCAGAGTTACTAAAATTGGGAGAGAAGAGCAGGTCCTTTCTTTACACACTGTATATGGCAAAAAATGAACATGAATTGGTGAGCAGGCGGGAGTGTAGATCCCTTCCTTCCAAATATAGGGAAGGGGCTGAACCAGGGGAGCTAAGCTGAGCCTATAAAAGCTGTCAGGGAGAAAGCCCTTGTTGGTGGCCCCTGATGTCCTGGCCATGCTCATGGCCACGCTGTGACTGACCTGCAGAGGGACAGAGGGCTCCTGCCACAGGTCCTGTTCCCCATGCTTGGAGCCTTACAAGGCTGTAGCACTGTGGTGGGAATTCTGCTGTAGATTCCCTGCTGGGCCATTCCTTGGGCAGGGAAGGAGTAGTCTGGTGAACTCTGCTGGCCCACAAAAGGCACAGTTACTTGCAGTGAGAGGTGTTGGGCCTTTGGAGAGGCTGCAGCTTAGTTGAAGTCTGACCTTTGACTCTTTCTCTTTCAGAGATAACGAGATGTCAGCCGGTTCCTTCCTGCTTTCTGTTGACTGATCGTTAAGGTGAGGATTTGAGGCACGGAAACTAACAGCTTGCCCAGGCTGGCATGACCTGGCTTTTGTCCTGTGCTCACTGTGGGCAGGTCCCTGTTTTTCCCCCTCCATGAGCTCCTTTAACAAGCCACAACACATGTCCACTCCTGCCCACTGTGGCTGCTCACCAGAGGACTAGGACAGGTTCCATGTTAATTGAGAGTGGGGGAAGTCATAAATTAAAAACCAGAAGAAAAATAATCTTCAGGGCTTCACTTTTTCTAAGGACTACATGAATCCTTCAGATCTGACCACTTTCCTGGGGAGCCCTCCTCCTCCTTTGGACGTGAATCTCCTTTCCTTGAATTGCTCTGCTTAGCTCTCTCAACCAGCCACTGCTGGGATTATGGAACATTTTACATCTCTTAGGATGAGTTTATCTCTTGTTCCCCAAAAGAAAAGACTAATAAATCTTTGGATGTTTTGCCACAGTAACTGAAAACACACAGGAGTCACCCCCAGCTTGGGAAAGTAGCTTTCCCCGAGTCAGAGAGGAGGGATAATGTGGTCAGCACAGCAGAATTCATTCTTTAATTAATTAATTCAGCCATGAAGGGTGGTAGCTCTTCTTCTTCATTGCCTTTGTACTTTCCAGCTTGGAAAAGCAAACAACTCCCTCAAGATCTCACCTCGCACACCTGAGAGCTGGGAGGGCTGAGCTTGGAGCTGCCAGCTGGGGGTGAATGTTCAACTCCACTCTGCCCTAAGCAGCACACAGGGGACCAGCCCAGCAGGGTCTGTCTTTCAGAGCCATGAGCAGAGACGCTGGCATGGAGATTTTTGGTGAGGCCGCACCCTACCTGCGCAAATCCGAGAAGGAGAGAATAGAAGCCCAGAACCAGCCATTTGATGCCAAGACCTACTGCTTTGTGGCTGACCCCGAGGTGGAGTACACCAGGGGGAGGATTAAGGCTGCACAAGATGGGAAGATAACTGTTGAGACAGAGGATGGCAGAGTAAGTGCATTCCTTCTGGCCCTTCTCCCAGCCCTGCTTAGGGACCCAGGGCATCTGCTGGGGACAAATAGAGAAAGCACCAGGCTAGCTCAGGCAAAAAATCTGCCCTGCCATCCCCTGCCCTCTGACTGGGACCAGCACAGCCTCCACAGGAAAGTATAGCTCTGGGTGGTGGGATAAAATATTTATCGGATAATTATTCTTGGTTTGGGCTCTAAAAATCAGGCAATGCTCTAAACCAGGTTGGATCATAGCCTGGCCAGTCTTAACTTAGTTTTTGACACTTTCTCAGCTAACGCTGTAATATCCACTCATAAATTCCTTCCTTTACTGGTAGCTGAGCACTGAAATTGTCAGTGTCACTGGCTGCAGTTTCCTAGAGGAGCATGCAAGGTGTTAATCTTCCAAAACGCTGAAGTGTCTTAGCAGCTGGTGTCCTGATACCTTTTGTAAGAATAACTGCAGCAGTTCAAAGAACAACCATGACCAGCATCTTGGCAGTAGGTGCTACAAGACTTTTAGAAAGCAGGGGCTGAGTTAAGCTGCTGCCAGCTGTGAACATCTGCCACCCCCACGACACATCCACGAGCTCTGGCTGTGTGATGGATGGTCCCCCATGGTGTGAGCCCAGCAGACAGTGCTGTTTGGTAGAGACAGAGCCCTTCTTTAATTGGGAATGGCCACAGGCAGGAGTGGAACAAGTCTGTCCCAAGAGTAGATTTGCTGTTGATGAGCCTTGTGCTGTTTGTGTCCTGGCTCTCTGGCACTGTCATGGGAACCCTGGAGGTTGGCTGGCCAGCAGATGTGCCCCAGGCTCTTACAGCCATGAGCAGCAGAGACCTAAAGCTCATAGGCACTGATAACGTGTTGGAAGATCTGGTCCAGCACAAATCACATCCATGCAGTCATAGCAATTCCAGTAAATTTACATCCTGTCAATGTACCAGTGTCATAGAGTTCCTGGCTGGCTGCAGTGTTTGCCCTGAAATAGACATATCTTACTTAGCACAGTTAAACAGAAAGAAAAATACGAATTAGAGCAGCCTTAGAGATGGTATTACTTCTCTGTGGTTGTGGAAGGACTGTCAAGAGTTGTAGAACCAAGGTTCGCTCTTTCTTTCTGCACTATAGACAGTTGCTGTCAAACCTGAAGATGTGTATGCCATGAACCCACCTAAGTTTGACAGAGCTGAGGATGTGGCCATGCTGACCCACCTGCATGAACCTGCTGTCCTCTACAACCTCAAGGACCGCTACAGCTCCTGGATGATCTATGTAAGTTCCTTCTTCTGGCAAAGGAGAAAACACAGCTGCAGGAGCTGGACTTCAGTGACACCTCTGTTTTTTTCCTCACAGACCTACTCGGGTCTCTTCTGCGTCACTGTCAACCCCTACAAGTGGCTGCCGGTGTACAACCCCGAGGTGGTGTTGGCCTACCGAGGCAAGAAGCGCCAGGAGGCCCCTCCACACATCTTCTCCATCTCTGACAACGCCTATCAGTCCATGCTGACTGGTGAGCTTTTCTATTTTGACCAAACTCGGAGTAAAAAATGTGTCAGAACTGCTGCTTCTGCCAAGTGCCATTCCATACTGCCATGGCTCAGTCACCTTTGCCATCTCTTGCAGAGTGCTTGGTCTGTGTAATATTGCAGATTATCTGCTTGTTTTTTATTATCAGCCCTAACTGACATAAAACCAGCTCCAGACAGTTTTCCCCATCTCCTGAAGTATTAGGAAAGCAGAAATACAGGAAATAATCCTGTATTTCCCCATCTCCTTTTTTATTTTTGAAGCACTGTGCTGCTGTGCTGCACATTTTCTGTATTTCTGGTCTAAGTACTAAGCTAAGCAGCCTAACAGGGACCTCTGCAAAGGGCAGTTGCCCTTGGACAGGACTGGGAAGTCTCTGGGCAGCACACCTGCATGTGGCTTCAAGGATCAGCACGGGGCCAGAATAGAGCTGGTAGAAATATTGTCACCAAAACAAATGGTTTTAATTTGAATTAAGTCCTGTCCCATATTTAATAGTAGTAAAGGTAAAGAACGGAAAAGACAGAAGCAAAAACAAGCACAGGATAAGCAAAGGAGGAGGAGAGAAGACAAAAAGTGGAGTATAGGGAGGGAAAGAGAGGTGGAGTGTTGCAGCAGACCTCTCATTAGGGGTAAAAATGAGCCAAGACGCAGACATTTAACAACATGAAAAGGGTCCCAGTTTATTCTTCTTTATACCTTAGCCATCCTGACTCTGATTAAAACAAGCTCCTACTGTAGGGTCCAATTGCAGACTCTGACCACTGGTTATTTCCTGCTGGATTATGCCTGCAAATATGAGTTTGCAGGCTTTCACCTAGCCTCGACTGTGACTGCCGGCTCCAACTCCATCAGACCCAGACTGACCTCACAGCTGATCTTTTGCCAGCAGTAACTCTCCTCCTTGTTTCATTCTTTGTGTCTCTCTGGATCTTTCCTTCTCTCTCAGGGCTATTCCCTCAGGCCCTCTTCATCAAAAGGCTCCTTTGACCAACCAACCCACCCCTTTTGCCACACCTGTCTTTATTAATCACAGCTGCGACCCATTAAGAGCAAGGCTGTTCTTCTTTGGTAATTAGTACAACTGTGACTTATCAGGGGCAAGGTTGCCTGTAATCCCTTCTTCTGCACCACAGAGAGTAAACCAGGCACCTTTTCAGTTTTGCCTGCAGAGATTTTGTTTCATTCCCCCGATGGACACCGGGTCAGAGTTACCTGAGAACCAGCACTTTCCCTACAGCTTCTCTGACTGCAGGTATTTTTCCCTTTGACAGATCGTGAAAACCAGTCTATCCTGATCACGTAAGTGCATCTGCCACTTTGGACTTTGTCTCCAGCAAGACATGGGCAGATTATTCTTCACTCTGAGCCTTTTTTTGCCAGCGGAGAGTCCGGTGCCGGGAAGACAGTGAACACCAAGCGCGTCATCCAGTACTACGCGACAATCGCCGCCAGCGGGGACCCGGCCACCAAGGAGTCCCAGATGAAGGTGTGAGGAGGAAGGGCTTGGTGAAGGGCACTGCAGGATGTTATCCCCTTGTGGCTGTGGACAGCACTGGCGACACACGCTTACCTCAAAATACCTTTTATTAGCTTCAGCCACTCTCTGAAAGGCAGTGGGACCAGGGGCTGATGTGCAGTTAGGGCCACAACAAGTACAAGCCACCAGAGCTGCCACTGACACTGCCAAGGTGTAGCTCTACCTGGACTGAAACCAGGTCTGCAGGATTGGTGTGCAGGAGGAATCAGAGGCTCCATTTTCTTAATGTGGATCAGTCTCTCCCTGTGGCTGGGACCTGGGAGCTCTGACTATGGGAGAAGTTCTGAATAAGAGGAAAATGAGTTATTTGTTGTTTACTCCCAGTGCTGGTTCTTGGCACTGGGGTCTAGGAGGTGCTGCAGTAGCACTGTAGAGCTGGAATGAAGTGCACATGGCTGCACATGTGATCATGCCATAGAGTCACTTCCTACCACATAGCTCATGGTGTTTTTCTATAACTATTCAATTATTCCTGCAGGGTACGCTCAAGGATCAAATCCTCAGTGCCAACCCACTGCTGGAGGCCTTTGGGAACGCCAAGACCGTGAGGAACGACAACTCCTCACGCTTTGTGAGTCGTCACAGGATGACTCTGTCATCCCTCTGCCCACCTGTGTTTCTAATGCTCTTTGCCTGCTTTGCTTGCTGTGACCACGAGCCCCTTGGCTGGGAAAAATATTCTTGCTGACCAATTTATTGTTTTTTATGAAATGCCGATGGGTTAGCAGCTATTTCATGCTCACATTGCTACAGCAAAGTGTTCCCCTTTACCTTTCTTTATATATCAAAGCTAATCAGACTGATTTGGTGATGCTGTCACTATGACTGAAGAGATAAAAACACTCTGAGATTGCTTCACTGATCACTGACCACCACCTTTTGTCTGCTTGCCAGGGTAAATTCATTCGTATCCATTTTGGAACCTCTGGAAAACTGGCTTCTGGTGACATTGAGACCTGTGAGTAACTGAGGGGGTGGCTGACAGCTTCATTAGAACTTAACCTGAAAAATGTCTAAAATGTGCATACATGTTACAGACTTACTGGAAAAGTCAAGAGTCACTTTCCAGCTGAAAGCTGAAAGAAGCTACCATATCTTCTACCAGATCCTCTCCAATAAGAAGCCTGAACTGCTTGGTAAGGACAGCCACCACCTGGTGATATTGAGCAAAGTCAGTGTAGGAAGCATTTCCCTCCACGTGCCAGCTCAGTGACAGAGGGTGCAGTGGCACCAGGGCACAATGGCCTGTGTCACATGCCCCCAGGTGCCCCTTTGGCAGTGCCTCAGTCTGTGCAGAGCAGGGTTCATGTGCTGATTTGTGTTCTCAGCATTGCAGCATTGGCCCTGCCCGGGTTCCCCAAGCTGTCCTTGTGTCTCTGCATAACAGGGTCACACTAGGGCTTTACTCCATCTCCATTTATCCTCCCTGGGTAAGTTCTAACACCAAATGTGTGCAGGTGAGGTGCAGGGGTGGCCAATGTTCTCTGCCTTGCACCTTGCTATCCTCTGTGATGTGGAAATTTCAGCTTAGATGGGCCAGATCCTGTGAATAATCTTCAATAGAAAGGTAAGCAATTCTGGGTGCAGGATGGGCAGGTACCCTGATCATTTATCTGAGCTTTTCCTCACATGGGCAAAGGTTATTTCCTGTTTCCAGTGCAACCCCTCTGAACTTCTCCCCCTTCCCACTGGCACGGCACTCCCTACCCATGTCCCACATCTGTCCCTTTTGCCACAAACCCAGGTACTGCACTCATCCTCAGTCCACTCTGCCCATCATTCCCAGCTATCCACAGAACATTCCCCAAGGCGGAACTCCTGCTCCCATCCTCCTACTCTGTGTGTGTCATGTATGAGGATAAGCACTAAGGAGCCTTATCTAAAAATGTCTTTTTTAAAAGCTGTTTCTGTGGATGGCCTATGCTCTGTGTCTGCCAGTGCTGAGTGCCCAGCTCTCAGTTCACAAGATATTGAACTGGAAGGACTGCTCAGCCAGAGGAAGGCAGATGAAAGGCTTTACTCTGTCTTTCTGGTCTCTTAATAGAAAACCAAGAGTTTGGGATGGAAAAGGAAGGAGAGGTTGTGAAACCTTGCTGAGCCATTGTTCCATCTTCCTTGCCAGGCTCTGGCTCTCACTCCTGTGTTTGCCTTTCAGAGATGCTCCTTGTCACAGCCAACCCCTATGACTATCCCTTCATCAGCCAAGGGCAGATCTCTGTGGCCAGCATCGATGACCAGGAGGAGCTTGTTGCCACAGATGTGAGTACAGTTAGCAAGGAGAGACAGTCTCACTTTTACTCTCAGCACTGTTAAAAGCAGCTGATCTGTCTGGTGTGCAGGTGGCCATTGACACTTTGGGCTTCAGCCCCGATGAGAGAATGGGGATTTACAAGTTGACGGGGGCCATCCTGCACTATGGAAACATGAAGTTCAAGCAGAGGCCACGTGAGGAGCAGGCAGAGCCTGATGGCACAGAAGGTAATACCTTGATGGCTGGGAGAGAACTATTTCCAACTGTTTCCATGCCATTTTTCACTAGAAATGGAGGGAGTCTTCCAGCAGAGATGCAGTTGTCCCTTGATAAACATAAAAATAAGGTTTATTTTCAACTTTGTGCCTCAAGTAGAAGCACTTTCTGCATCCAGTTTATTCCTGATGACTCTGCTGTAGAACCCTGTGCCTGGGGCACGTTACTGTGGTGTTTTCCAGTTTCTGGTTACATGTACACACTTGTTCTGCCTGGGTGACATTGTGGAGAGATAGCTTGTGTTCAGAAAAGAAAATGAGAACGTTATCAAGATTTGTGGATGGGGTCAATTGAATCAAGTTGCAGGTTTCAGAGTGAGCTCTGGCTGGTTCCAAAGCCCTGTGTGTGTCCGAGCGAAGAAGAAAGTACTTCAAGTTTTTATTTTCTTTTCCAGAGGCAGACAAGGCAGCATATCTGATGGGCCTGAACTCAGCAGACTTGCTGAAAGCTTTGTGCTATCCCCGGGTGAAAGTGGGAAATGAATACGTCATGAAGGGCCAAACAGTGGATCAGGTGAGCATCAAGGAGCAGCAGGGACCGTCCTCTCCCTGAGGCAGAGGAATGGGTGCAGGTCACAGCTGAGAATGGTCGGGGCCATTAAGGCTTGTTAGTGCACTGTGTGTGGCCGTGGTGAGGGGTGTTTTGTCCTGGGGATGCACTGGCAGTGCCCTGACACAGGTGTGTGACCATCTCCCTGCAGGTGCACCAGGCAGTGAATGCCATTGCCAAGTCTGTCTATGAGAAACTCTTCCTGTGGATGGTGATGCGCATCAACCAACAGCTGGACACGAAGCTGCCAAGACAGCACTTCATTGGGGTCTTAGACATTGCTGGCTTTGAGATTTTTGAGGTTTGCAGTACTCTAAGACTTCTGCCTGTCTCTAAATGTTTTTTTCATTTTGTTTGCCTTCTCTGACCTTTCCTCCTCCTCACCCCAGTGCAGCCCTCAAGAACAGGGCAAATCTGTCTGAAGCTGCTTCTGCCTTTGTAGATCCATCATCCACTTTGTAAGAGAGGAGATGTGAAGGTGCTGTCCCTCTCCCCACAGAATCTGTATTCAGGGGCATTAGGGCCACTCAAACCATGGCCAATGCAGGCTGCAGCAACCATGTTCTGCACTGCACATCTTTTCTGTAAGCCTGGACACCCATGGTATATTCTTTACATTGTTATCAAAACCCTTTTGGGACAGTCTGGCTGACGTTGCCATGACATCTCTGTGAAAAAAATTGATCAGAGGCAGTTTAATACTAATAACACCCTTTCTCAAATATTAGTTTAACAGCTTTGAGCAGCTGTGCATCAACTTCACCAATGAGAAACTGCAACAGTTCTTCAACCACCACATGTTCGTGCTGGAGCAGGAGGAGTACAAGAAGGAGGGGATTGAATGTGAGTTCATTGACTTTGGCATGGACCTGGCTGCCTGCATTGAGCTCATTGAGAAGGTGAGTTTCTTAAGCATCTTGTGCAATCACACAAATTGGATCTGTAAAGGGCTCTTGAGGGTGTTTACGCTGAGTGCCTTCAATACAGTCTCGCTGGGAAGCTTTCAGGTCTCTTCACCTCCTCTGTTTCTTTAAATATTACCCTTTCAATTAATTAATTAACCACTGACTGGGAATGTATCTTGTCTTCCAAAAAGACACTGATTTTATTTCTCCTTCCTTCCATCCTTCCTTCCGTCCATCTTGTCCCGTCCTGTCCTGTCTTTGTGTATTGGTTCCCCTCAGGTTTTCTCTCAGTTAAATTCAAATTCCAGAAAGCTTCATGTCTGGTTGCATTTTTTTCCTTCTGAGTAAGAAGTCACTACTGTATTGTAAGAAGTTACTGCACAGTTTTGCCTGACTTCTTTTGTTTTCCACACACTGTCTGGGTAGTTCAAAACTGTAGATAAAAATCTTACGAGTTCTTTTAATTATCTTGCCAGCTGCTCACAAAAAATCTTGCTTACCTGCTTCTCCCAGGTTAATTCTCTATAAAATACCTCCAGTTTTTCAATTTCAGCATGTCTTTCACTCTGTATTGTTATAGTTTGAACTAATCTTAATTGAAAACACCATTTTTCTATTCAGCCCATGGGCATCTTCTCCATCCTGGAAGAGGAGTGCATGTTCCCCAAGGCAACTGACACCTCTTTCAAGAACAAGCTCTATGACCAGCACCTGGGCAAATGCAGCAGCTTCCAGAAGCCCAAGCCTGGCAAAGGGAAGGTTGAGGCCCACTTCTCCCTGGTGCACTACGCTGGCACAGTGGATTACAACATCTCTGGCTGGCTGGAGAAGAACAAGGACCCTCTGAATGAAACTGTTGTGGGGTTGTACCAGAAATCATCTATGAAAATTTTATGCCATCTTTATGCCAATTTTGCTTCCATAGATGATGGTAAGCTTGGAGGATTATGTTTCCAGTTTGGGATTTCCTACTGTACCTCTCACCTGACATGGATCAGTGTTGAGTCAGTGCTTGTGTGCTGTGTGTTAGATGCACAATTATAATTATAACACTGTCAAAGGGATCTGCAGCAGTGCCTCAGCTGGACTGTCATCTCATTTTCCAGCTGAAGGTGGTGGGAAGAAGAAAGGAGCCAAGAAGAAGGGCTCTTCCTTCCAAACTGTCTCTGTACTCTTTCGGGTAAGTGTGTTCTCTGGCAGAGATTGTCACACCTGGCTCCACAGCCACATTTTCATTTTAAGACAAGAGGGAAGTTCTTCAGTAGTAGCCATTTACTTTGCTGATGCCTACACAGGATTGTAGAATATTCACTGGAAGAGTAAGGAGAAAGTTCTGAATTTCTGTTTTTCAGCAGAGTCAAATCACTTTGAGAACTGAGATAATACAGAGATTAGAAATGATCTCTGTTTTACAGGAAAATCTAAATAAGCTGATGTCTAACTTACGAACAACTCATCCTCACTTTGTGCGTTGCATCATTCCCAACGAAACAAAGACTCCAGGTAATTCATAAAACATGGAACAGAAAGGGACAGAAAGAGCAATGCTAGAGCAATCAGTAAGTCCCCATGCTGCTCTGTCACAGGCCTGATGGATCACAAGCTTGTTCTGCACCAGCTGCGATGTAATGGCGTTCTGGAAGGCATTCGGATCTGCAGGAAAGGATTTCCTAACAAGATACCCTATGGAGATTTCAGACAAAGGTCAGTAAAAACATTCTTGTGTTTGCATTGAGCCCAATTCGTTTGAAAGAGGAGTCTTGCTAAACCAGTCCACGATACAGTTGTTAGGGAAAAACTATTTTAATATTTAACATGCATGGAAAGCAAAAGACATATCTAATAGCATGGTCTGTGTGGGCAGTGCCCAGCCAGATGCCTTCCTCAATGCTGTGTGCCAAAACCTATTTTTAACTCAATTTCTGTTAATCTGAATGTTTGATTATTCTTTGCTTTAATTCTCAAATTGGGCACAAGCAAGTTTCAGCAAAAATACAGAGGGTGGTTCTATGCACATCTTGTGTTTAACTGCTACCCAGTGGAGGTTTGAAGAGTGTGATTTAAATAACTCCAACTAGAATGGTTTTACAAAGAGGAAATTCTGTTAAATCCAATACTACTTCTTGAAGAAATGCTAAGTTTGACTGACAAATAGAGCTGCAGTAACAAAAGGGACTCCAACAGGAAATCCAAGTTAGTTCCACATGGCCCCCTCATTTTGTAGTGAGTTAACGTTTCTCCAGCATTAGCAGATTCATTTATAGCTAAAACCCCACAACCAAAAAATCTTATCATGGGAACTGCTGCAAGTAAGACATTTGTAAAGGGTTGCTAAATTCAGGGCAACCCAGCTGGGGTCATCTGCTCGTTGTGTTAGGACAAAGGCAAATGTAGGGTCAGATCTCTAAGAACAAAGCAATCGCTCCCCCCTTACAACTCTGTGCAGGGCGTGCTGGAGAGCAGGACACTGAGAAGGGCTGAAATGGTTTTTTGGTACTAACTGAAGGCATTGGCCCAGCCATTGATGTGGGAGGGCAGATTTGTGTATTGATGCTGAAAATAGGTATGGAATAATCTCTCAGTGTAGGATTAGGAAGTCGATTGCTGGACACAAAGTCTAATTCTGGGTTACATGGTTCAGGAGGAATGTGAGAAGCTGGATATGGTTCAGAAAAGCAGTTCCCCTACTCTTAAAATCCATCAGTTTTTTGAATTTACAGCTAACCCAATGAACTGGACCCCTAGAGTAGTGATAATGACTGTGACACAGACGAGCAGAGTCTCTCAGGTCCAGAGAACAGACTGTCCATGCCTTCAGCCTCAGTGAGGGCTGTGACACATCCTTGGAACCCACTGAACTGACCTGCTGCTATTTGCTGCTTTTCTTACTGCTTTGTTATTTGAGGCTGGAGGTGTGAGTCAGACTCAGCCTTCCTCTGTATCTTCAAACTGACAGCTGTTCTTGTGGCATCCTGTGCACTGAAATGGTACTGATGGGTAAGCTTTTTTTTCTTTATTTTATCAGATACCACCTTCTGAATGCCAGTGCCATTCCAGAAGGAAAGTTTATTGATAGCAGGAAGGCGTGTGAAAAGTTGCTGTCTTCCATTGAGATAGATCATACTCAGTACAAATTTGGACACACTAAGGTAAATGTTGAATTTTGCCACACGATAAGAGAACACCCGTTGCATTGGAATGTAAACCCAGCAACGAATGGTGTCTGTTCTTTGGCTGCAGGTGTTCTTCAAGGCAGGTTTGCTGGGTGTCCTGGAGGAGATGCGAGATGACTGTTTGGGACAGCTGATCACACGGACCCAGGCTTTGTGCAGGGGGTACCTCCGGAGGCTCGAGCTGAAAAGAATGTTCGACCACAGGTGTGTGTCCTCTGCCAGGTCTGGTTGCTCAGAGATGGGCTTTATTCACAGTACTGATGGGTCACTTTGGCTTCAGGGAGTCCATCCTCTGCATCCAGTACAACATCCGTGCATTCATGAAAGTCAAGCAGTGGCCCTGGATGAAGCTGTACTTCAAGTTAAAACCCCTCTTAAAAAGTGTGGGAACTGAGAAAGAACTGGCCGTGATGAAGGAAGAGTTTGAGAGAACACAAGAAGAACTGGCAAAATCAGAAGCCACGAGGAGCAAACTGGAAGAAAAAATGGTGGCTCTGGTGCAAGAGAAAAAGGACCTACAGCTGCAAGTACAAACTGTATGTAATTTAAATAATTTTTGGCTCTTCAGATTACATCAGTTTTGTCTGAGTGCTCAGGAAAGGGCTGAGAGGAAATTCTGTTATTTCATGTACCAGCCACTTAATAAATAGGTGATTTCTGCAAGTGTCAGTGCCAATGTGTGATACTGAAACACATTTCTGTTCTCTATAAAAAGGAGAATGAAAATTTGGCTGACGCTGAAGAAAGATGTGACCAGCTGATCAAACTGAAATTCCAGTTGGAAGCAAGAATAAAGGAGGTAATGGAAAAGCTGGAAGATGATGAGGAGATGAATGCTGATCTGGCAGCCAGAAAGAGGAAACTGGAGGATGAATACTCTGAGCTGAAGAAAGATATGGATGACCTTGAGTTAACGTTGGTCAAGGCTGAAAAGGAAAAGCATTCCACAGAAAACAAGGTGCTTTTTATTTCTGCAATGTTTAATAACAGTTGCTCTATCTATGTATAGGCTGTAAAGGTTCAGTAAACTTGAATGCTTACATGCTGCTGTGTAAGGAGATCTATGGGCCTGGTATTGAACCTGGGCACCTCTGTTGTGCAGGAAAACCAACCCATAAGCATGCAAAAATGCATTAAAATTAAAGTTCAGCATTGCTTGTGACTTCTGAAGGGTTGATCTATAAGCAGAGAGATTGCAGAGTGTGACCATACAATGGGCAAAGCCTATTTGGGAGTTCTAACAGCAAGTTCATTGTCTGTGTTCGTTGCCTGTGTGAGGGCCAAAATGATTAGTGACCTTTAAGTATTTTGCCTTACAATAGGTCAAAAATCTGGCTGAAGTAGTGACGGGTTTGGATGAGGCTGTTGCAAAGTTAGTTAAGGAGAAGAAGGCCCTTCAAGAAGCCCAGCAACAGGCACTTGATGACCTGCAAATAGAGGAGGACAAAGTCAATACCCTCACCAAAGCTAGGATCAAGCTGGAGCAGCAAGTGAACCACGTGAGCATGTTCAACAAAAGGAGAAGGAGCAGATTCTTTTAGTTGTTCCATCAGTCACGTTTATATATGTTTATGTTGCAGGTTGAAGGATCTTTGGAACTCGAAAGAAGAGCACGTGTGGACCTTGAACGAGCAAAGAGAAAGCTTGAGGGAGACTTGAAACTTGCACAGGAAACCATAGTGGATCTGGAGAATGATAAACAACATTTAGATGAAAAATTAAGGAAGTATGAGAAAAAAAATGGTGAAAATTTTATTATCTGGCTTTAATTGGACATAATTTCTTTTACTAAAAAGAACATCTCCTTCACAGGAAAGACATTGGATCTAACCAGATGCAAAATAAAATTGCAGAACAGCGAAATTCACGTATTCATTTGCAGAAGAAGATCAGAGAATTGCAGGCAAGAGACTTTATGTACCTACTTCACTGTTACTGTTTGCTTGTTTTAAACTCTAGTACCATGAATAATGCTTGTCCACAGTTTGGCATTGTCTCCATCAGACACAGGGGAAGCTTCCAGCAGTTTCTCACAAAAGCCACCCCTGCATCCCCCCACTACCAAAGCCTGGCCATGCAAACCCAATGCTAACATTAAGCTGTGATCTAAAGCTAGAACAAGTTGATCCATAGATCCTTTCCTGGCAGTAAATCTTTACCTACAATGCCAAAATGGTGAAATTTGAAGGAAGTTTGTTTTGCTTACAGTCTCCAAAACAAGGCTGTTGGTGTTCTACTGTGACAAATATGCAGTAACCAAAGCAATGACTTGTTCCCTATTTAATTCCTGACGTGCTGTCCCCTCGTTATACAGGCCCGTGCTGCAGAGCTGGAGGAGGAGACCACGAGTGAGAAAGCGACGCGGGCAAAAGCAGAGAAGCGTTGTGCTGAGCTGGCTCGGGAGCTGGAGGAAATCCGTGGAAGCCTTGAAGAGGCTGGAGGAGCCACCGCTGCTCGAAGAGAGCTCACCAAGAAGCGTGAGGCAGAATTCCAGAAGATGCGGCGTGACCTGGAAGAGGCCACGCTGCAGCACGAAGCCACGGCTGCCGCCCTGCGCAAGAAGCACGCGGACAGCACAGCTGAGCTGGGGGAGCAGATCGACAACCTGCAACGCGTGAAGCAGAAGCTGGAGAAGGAGAAGAGTGAGATGAAGATGGAGATTGACGACTTGGCCGGTCGTACAGAGACCGTTACCAAGTCCAAGGTGTTTCTTTATAACTTCAATACTCGAATTACCAATATTTCTGCCTGATGGGAGCTTTGCAAACACACCTACACAGATTCCACCCTCTTGCTCTCTTTCAGGCTGTTCTGGAAAAAAGGTACCGCACCCTGGAAGATGAGATGAGTGAGATGAAAGCCAAACTTGAGGAGCACCAGAGGAATGTGAATGAGATGATGATGCAAAAAGCCCAGCTCCAGACGGAGTCTGGTAAGGAAGGCATGAAGATGTGCTGAGAGGATATTTTTTCCCTTCAGTACAAACAGATTTGCTCATGTGTACCATTCTCTGACCAGTTTGTTGTAAGGTCGTTGAGCATACCGCTCAAGGGGAATCTTAGAACGAAACTGAAAATTTGAGGAAAAAATGTAAAATTACTCAGGAAAAATCTGAAAAAGACAATATTGGAGGGCTGCAAGAGGTACTGAGAATTCTGGAGATGATGGCATAAGCTATAGGCACCTCTCCGAGAAAGGGGAGAGGTGTACTTCAGCCCCCAGGACAGAGGGTGATATGGAATAAATGTTTTCCAGTTACTGTAAATCTTATGAAATGAAACTTTAGTGTTTATCTCTTGTATCACAAGGCTAATTATGGGAAACTGCTACAGCATTTTGTGTCAGTTCAGTCAGTGTGACAGCATAAAATCCTACTGCTTCAAAATGAAAATTGGGCTTTAAAAGAAACAATGAAGCAAATTTTCGAAAGCATTTTTCTTCAGGAAATAATAGCATCTAGTGGATCAGAACTGTAGTAAGGGATACAATTAGAATTAGGGAATCAGGTGAATTTAGATAAAGAAAGAACAACAAAAGCATTTTGAAGGATTAAAATATATTCTGCAATGGTAGATGTATGTACATAATGGGAGCAACTGATAAGGTAAGCAGTGCTGTGTGATTCAACTTACCTATTATTAATTATTATTAGTATTAGTATTACTATTATTATATGAGTATTTTCAGGAGAAATCCAGATTTTTTTATTGAGAAATTGCCCTTTCCTGTCATAGGTGAACTAAGCCGTCAACTCAAAGAGAAAGAAACAGTAAGGTTGCAGCTGTCCAGAAGCAAGCAGGCACTTACACAGCAAATGGAAGAACTCAAGAGGCAGCTGGAGGAAGAGATCAAGGTAATGTGAACTACTGAGCACCTGATAAGGCTTCAAAAAGTACCAGGGTCTCAGTTCATTTGAAAAACCCTTTTGGGAGTTTGTAAGTATTGCCTATAGTCTAACTCAGTAAAATTATTCTGGGGTACAGTAAGCACTGTGTGCACTAAGTTCTTTGCAAAGGATGACTGGCATGCTAAAAGTTGATTTAACTTGGTGACTTTTTTCATGTTTTTAAATTTTAAAGCCATGGTCTATGTGATTTCTTTAGTTTCTGTAGCCACAGGGAAGACAAGTTACAGCATATGCAAAGTTTAAAGCATCACTTTTGGTCTTTTCTAGTGGTAGAGTTGGTGACAGGTAAAGGCAGCTTCCTGAACACTTATAAAGCCCCAGATCTTCTGCCCATGCTGCAGTGATCATATTTCAGATGTGCAAGGTCATGAGGTCTCCTGCTGGTCACAGCTAACAGAAACAGATGATATTGTGGGTCACTTTTAGGCCAAGAACGCCCTGGCCCACGCCCTGCAGTCTGCTCGCCACGACTGTGACTTGCTCCGGGAACAATATGAGGAGGAGCAGGAGGCCAAGGGGGAGCTGCAGCGAGCCCTGTCCAAGGCCAATGGCGAAGTGGCCCAGTGGAGAACCAAATACGAGACGGACGCGATTCAGCGCACGGAGGAGCTCGAGGAGGCCAAGTACAGAATAGATGAGATGAGCTGTCCAGATGTGTACTGGGCAGAACACAGACCCACTTTTAGTAGCCTGACCTAAATTGTTTGTGCATATTGTGCATATAGTCTTAATTAAAATGAGACACGTAATGCAATGATATTTTTTAATCATATGCTTGTTTTATTTATGTGCCTTAAGGAAAAAGCTCTCTCAGCGTCTCCAGGAAGCAGGGCAGCAGGCAGACCTGCTGAATTCCAAGTGTGCCTCCTTGGAGAAGATGAAACTTAAGCTGCAGGGGGAAGCGGAGGATCTGACACTGGACATAGAGAGAGCAAACACATCAGCAGCTGCCCTTGACAGGAAACAGCAGAATTTTGATAAGGTTGTAAATATGAGCACAGTATCTTTCAAGTGTAGCCTTCCAGAAAGCCAAACTAACACTCTGTACATCAGTCAATGCTGAAGTCAAGGTGAATCTAACTAGAGCCACTAGGGCATGGCAGCAGGAATTTGTCCTGGTTTCAGAGACTACATTACTTATCTAGTACAAAATGTAGTCACAGATAAAATAACATTCTCAGTACCAGCAGGAAAGGAAACATAATAGCCTTTCCTATGAGAAAAGGCTGAGAGAATTGGGATTGTTCAGCCTGGAGAAGAGAAGCTTTGGGGTGACCTAATTGTGGCCTTCCAGTGTCTGAAGGGAGCTACAAGAAAGATGGAGAGAAACTGTTTACAAGGGCCTGGAGTGACAGGACAAGGGGGAATGGCTTCACACTGACAGAGCAGGTTTAGATTGGATAGTGGAATGAAATTCTTCCCTGTGAGGGTGGGGAGACCTGGCACAGGTGCCCAGAGAAGCTGTGGCTGCCCTATCCCTGGAAGTGTCCCAAAGCCAGGTTGGATGAGGCTTGGAGCAACCTGGGATAGTGGAAGATATCCCTGCCCATGGCAGGGGATTTGGAACTGGGTGATCTTTGATGTTCTTCCAACCCAAAGCGTTCTATGATTCTCTAATGTCTTCCAGGTCATGGCAGAATGGAAGGGGAAGTATGAGGAGAGCCAGCTCGAGCGGGAAGCTCTCTCTAAAGAAACAGGCTCGCTGAACACAGAGCTTTTCAAAGTGAAAAGTGCCTATGAGGAAACATTAGATCAGCTTGAAACAATCAAACGGGAGAACTCCGCTCTCCAGCGTACGTGTTTGGCTCTGCTTCCCCTTTAGCTGTCACAGACCCACCACAGCAAGGTGTGCTCCACAAGCACACTGATGCCTGCAGGAGGGCACCAAGTGACAGCACTCTGTCCTTCCTGTGCTCTCCATCTTAATGCAGAATGTCAGTGTCTTGCCAAAAGTTGTCAAGCATGTTTGTAAAGTGATTTAGCCAGTAAAGCAAATGTCCTGGCTCTCCCACCTGCTGCAGACGTTGAGGTGCCATTCCCAGGCAAAGGTAGTGACCGTGGGAGACTGAGCAGCTCATGAAAGTGAGTTTTACAGATGCACTGAACACAGTGACAGGACCTGTAGTTTTAGACCCTGATGGCCTATCCATAGATGTAACACGTGCAGGGCTCTTCCATGCTCTCTGTAAGGAGGGCTGTGAGACCACACTGATGCCCCGCTTGGCCTGCCTGAGCTGGTTGTGTCTGGTTTTATCTGGACATATTTACAGACGTGTGTACCATTGTGTACACATGTACATTTGTGTATACATATTTATGTGTGCAAAAGGGGTGCCCAATGCAGCAACAAAGCATAGAGTTCAGCTCCTCTGGTTGATGCCATTCTTCTCTCACAGAGGAAGCAGCTGATCTCACAGAGCAAATTACTGCAAATGGCAAAATGATCAGAGACCTTGAGAAAGCCAAAAAGCAAACTGAAATAGAAAAAAATGGTCAGCGATTAGCTCTGGAGGAGGCAGAGGTGAGTTAAATATTACTGTAAGTAGTAAAGAGCGTGCTGAGCAGCTTTCTGTTCCCTTTTGTGGAAGTACCTGTGTGCAAGGTTGATTGCCACAAATTTTAGGAAGTTCTGTGAAGTCACTGAGTACCATCTCAGTAATCATGTTCTCTGAAATGTTACCTTCATCTTTGTTTTTCCCCTTTTTCTTTTAAAGGCAGCTCTTGAGCATGAAGAAGTCAAAATCCTTTGTGTCAACCAAGAACTGACTCAGACAAAGTCAGAAATCAGCAGAAAGATTGCTGACAAGGATGAGGAGATCAACCAGCTAAAAAAGAGCCACGAAAGGATTGTGGAGACAATGCAGGGTATTTTGGATGCTGAGATCAGGAGCAGGAATGAAGCCCTGAGGCTGAAGAAGAAGATGGAGGGAGACCTGAATGAAGTGGAGATGCAGCTGAGCCATGCCAACCGTGTGGCTGCAGAGGCACAGAAGAACCTGCACAGCATCCAGGGAGCTCTCAAGGTCTTGCTTTACCTTCTGGTTGGTTTAATTTTTAAGAACAGTATTCGAGAAATTCATTAAGACAAAACTGGCTCTTCAAATACAGGACACTCAGCTGCACTTGGATGATGCTCTCAGGACACAGGATGACCTGAAGGAGCAGGTGGCCATGGTGGAGCGCAGAGCAAACCTGCTGCAGGCTGAGGTTGAGGAGCTCCGGGCAGCCCTGGAGCAGACGGAGCGGTCGAGGAAAATGGCTGAGCAGGAGCTTCTGGATGCCACTGAACGTGCACAGCTCCTCCATACCCAGGTAGTTTGCTTTGATAAGACTGATGTATTTTGGAAGGAAGAATGAATAGTAATTGATGATCTCTGTGTGTAAGAGACCAAAGAAAGACACTCAAAGCCTCTCTCTTTCTTCTTTATAGAACACCAGCCTTTTTAATACCAAGAAGAAGCTTGAAACTGATATGGCACAACTCCAAACAGAAATAGAGGATGTTACTAATGAAGCAAAAAATGCTGAAGAAAGAGCTAAGAAGGCAATGACAGATGTGAGAATGCTGCTGTGGTTTTCACTTTGATTTTTCAAGGCTTCCAGTGGCATTGCTGCTGGGAGTTAATGCAAATACTCTTGTCACATGTTGGACAAGGAACCAGTCTGTGGGCATGGTTGAAAAGGCTATGTGTCAGAAGAGGATTAGAGCAACAGGGAACACGTCCTGCTGACAGATGGGGCTGTTGCCATCATAAAGAGCTAAACCTATATTTAGTCAGTCAAAACCAAAATAACTTTCTTCAATGCTGCATGAAAACGTAATCCACAGAGTAATCCTGCAGTATTGAAACCAGTAAAGTGGCTAAAGTATCTGAATAGTTGTCTTTGCAAAATCCTATTTAACAGCTTTTAAAATGAGAATTGTAAATTTCCATTCAAAATTGGTGCTAAATCCTCCCATGCAAGACCTGTGAAGCTCAGCCAGGCAAGAAGATTGGTGTGTCATGGGACTCAATCTGCTAATGATTTTTGATGCAGAGGATCTAACCAAAATCTTAGATGCATTATGTGGAATTAAAATAGAAATAAAACTTTTTAACTTGCTCATTAAAAAGAAGAAAAAAATGAAATAGAATCTCAGAATCATTAGGATTGGAAGGGACCTCTGGAGATCATCTACTCCAACCCCTCTGTCCAGGGAGGGTCACCTGCAGCAGGTGACACAGGAACGTGTCCAGGTGGGTTTGGAATGTCTCCAGAGAGGGAGACTCCATGCCCTCCATGCTCTGCCACCCTCTATGGAAAGAAGCTCTTCCTCATGTTGAGGTGTTCTTGTGTTTTAATGATTTCTATTCTGTTTGAATAAAAGAGAAATAAAACATTACAATGAATTTACACACATATACATATATATGTGTGTATACTTACAATTTTCAATTTAGACCTTTTCAGATATTTTGCTGCCAAAGCAATTTCTTAAATTCTACATATAATTATAATTATATAATTATTATAACGTCACTCAATATTTCACCAAAGTGCTTAATTTTATTGTGTAGGAATCCAACATTTGAGAGCAAAATAAATCTTAGGTTGTCTTAACACAGATTATGTTAAACTACTTTGTGCCTTTGTGGCACTGTCCTCCAGGAGGTTGTGGCAGTAGCAGGGCAAGCACTAAAGCACAGCACTCAGCACACCCCAGATGTGTCGAGCACAGAAGTCTTTCAGCTGTGCCATGTTCCAGACTCTGCTGTTGCCCTGGCTCTGCTGTTCTGTTTTGCCCCTGGCACTCAGCTGTTGGTGAGGTCACAGTGGGGCTGTGCAGTGGCACAGAGAGTTTACCCTTTCTGTCATTCCAGCTCTGTGTGCAGTAAGGTAGACTTTTCCCATCCTTTTCCCTATTTCCTGTTGTGTTTTTGCCATTATCATGTCATGGAAAAAAAACAAAATAGGGAGTGGGGTGGCAGGAATGGTCAGCAGGACACGGGTTAATCCTCCGCTGGTGCACGGTAGGTGCTGCTCTTTGACATTCTTCCAGTTTCTTTTGTCATCTCCCTTCCAAGGCAGCCAGGATGGCAGAAGAGCTGAAGAAAGAGCAGGACACCAGTGCCCACCTGGAGAGGAAGAAGAAGAAGCTGGAACAGACAGTGAAGGACCTGCAGCTTCGTCTGGAAGAGGCCGAGCAGCTGGCCCTGAAGGGAGGGAAGAAGCAGATCCAGAAGCTGGAGGCCAGGGTGTGTAGCAGCACTGAACATGGGTGTCAGAAACATCTTTCTTCTCCAAGTCCTGTATGAGGGCTTAAGCCAATTGTTGATTAATTCACCAGGTCCTAGAATTAGAAGCTGAACTGGAAGAAGAATATGAACTATCCTCAGAGGCTGTGAAAAAAATGTGCAAACATGAACGGTGTCTCCAAGAGCTCACCTTTCAGGTGGGTAAAAATAGAAAGCAATTCTGATGTTTTGTCTCTCAAGGACATAAAATTGCATAGAATTTTCTCTTTACACAGTATGAAGAACAAAAGAGGAACATGATTAGGTTACAACACCTGGTAGATGAACTGCAGGTGAAAATCAAATCCTACAGAAGACAAGCAGAGGAACTTGTGAGTTGCAAAAGTGAAGGAAATACTTATTTACCAATTCATAGGACTGTCAGTTTAAAAGTTGGCTCTGTGTCCCAGCATGTTGCCAGATGGTTTAAAATTTTTCTTTTGCAATTTCAGGGTGAACAAGCCAATACTGATGTCTCCAAATTGAAAAATGCACTGCATAAGATAGGTGAAGCCCTGGGAAGGGCAGATACTGCTGAGAGCCAAGTAAATAAACTCCGAGCTAAGGCCCAAGAAAGCCCTGCTACAAAGGTAAGGCTTAACTGCAGGTGTGCTGTTTGCTCAAATGAGTCTAGCAGCAGATTTGTGCCTTGCTGGTGGTACAGGCTTTGGTTGGGATTGTTCAGCCTGAGGAAGAGAAGGCTCTGAGCAGACTTTATTCTGGCCCCCTTTAATGGGTCTTACAAGAAAGACAGTGAAACACTCCTTACAAGGACTTTTAGTGACAGGGCAAGGGGTGATGGTTTTAAAATTAAACAGGTTATGTCTATGTTGACAATAAGGAAGAAATATGTATGATGAGAGTGGTGAGACACTGGCACAGGTTGTCCAGAGAAGTTGTGGATCCCCACCATTGGAAATGTTGAGGCTCTGGTTGAATGGGATTCTGAGCAACTTCATCTAGTGAAAGATGTCCCTGCCCGTGGCAGGGGTTTTGAACTGGATGACTTTTGAAGGTCCCTTCCAACTCACACCATTCTGTGAAGTGTGATTCTGTGACTCTGGCTTTTCAGGCTCTGGTGCTGAGCATGAGTCTTCTGACCAGCTTCATTGCATCAGTTTCAGATTTAAGGAGTTGCCTCAAAAAGTGAAAGTAATGAGAGTCAACCTAAATCTGAGCGTTTCTAGAACAGCCCTTCTCTGAGCCTCAGGCAAAACTAGCATTCTGATTGAGAAAAGAACAGAAGCTCTGTGTCCCTAGTTGAACTTCCTGGGTAGATGTCTTTCTCCAGCCCAAGAGTGGTACAGGGTCTAGAGCTGCCTTTCCTGGTGTGATCTGAGCAGGTGCAATGCCTTTTGGCTGCACTAGTCTAGCTTAGTTTGTGGTTGGAGGTAAAATACTCTCAGTCCATGTCTTGGAAGAATAACTAGTGCCTAGAGCATGTATCCAGGAAATGGAGAACTTTGGCTTCAGGCTGCCTTCTGCAGCATCCTCCTTCTCATAAAGCATTTTCACACTAGAAGAGACCCTGTGGAGAATCTGCTTTCTCATGAAGGATCTGGCCTGTGACTCATCAGTGTTGGTTCTTCCAGAGGCTGGTCTGCAGCTTTCAGTGAGTCACAGAATCACACACAGTCACAGAATTAACCAGGGGATGCACCAGGATGGCTGAGTCCAGGTTCCTGAGCGAAGTCTCTAGACATGAGAACCTTTTAGAGGGAATGCTCAATCTCTAGTTGAATTGGAAGCCCAGACAGAGGCAAGATTTCAGGTATCTTCTGCTGGATATCCCCAGGTGAAGGCTGGTTGAACAGACTGACTGTGGGCCACTCTCTGCAATACCCTGTAGGTTTAGATCCTGCTTTGAGGTGCCTGATACTCCCTTGCACCTGGGAGATGTTAGAAAATACTCAGTGTGAGAGAATTCACCTGCTTTCAGAAGGTTTTTTTTTTTCCCCACATTTTTATCACGTGTTTGCTTTGGGTTGTTTTCTGTGTGCTAAAGAAGAAATGGAATTTTCTGAAAGCAGGTAATAGAATATTGGTAAAGACTTGAAAGCTTTCTTCCCACAAGATTGGAGCCTCGTTGTAAGGGGAGTAGGAACATAAGTTCAGAGACTGTAAAACACAAGCTGGTGACAGACTCTGCCTGGTCCAGGCCCTAATGCAACGCTCAGGCTTTGCTGATTTTTGCCCTTCTTAAGAAGGCATAAGCTTAGAGGTGCATGAGTCCTTGTTTTGCTGTGAAATAATGGAATTAATCTTTTCTTCACGCTTCAGCTGTGGATGGTGACCATCTTGGTGTTACTGCATATTTTCAACTCCCATAGTGGTTTTAAGGTTCCAGACATCCCTGCATTGGCTCAGGCTCCACTTGCCCATCCTAGCTGGACGGTGCACTGAGCTGGATGATTTTAGGGATCAAAAGACTCATCTTAGCATGTGTAGACTAAACAAAGCCTCTCCGCCTCTCCTTTCTAGGTGATGTCAAGAACTGAAAAATGAGCTTCCTCTGGGATAACTGGAACTTCCACAAAGTATCTCTCCAGTTGTGGAAGTAATTTTCCCTTTGTTTATGAAGACAAACATTTTCTGTTGCTGCTGCTCTGCCAATGTCAATAAAATAGATACCTGCAACTTCAGATGCTCCAAATGTGAATGTTTAAATGAGAGTCTCATTTTGTTACTAAGTATAGTCAAAACTGTGGGTTTGAGTCTTACTGCTTCTGTGACCAGTTTGACCAATTTTATCCTTAATTTAAAACCTAGAGGTTTGACAGGCTTTTTGCTTTCCCAAGGGATGAATTCTGTTTGAGCTCCCGTAGCCTGGAAGCAGCAGCTTCTCAGGAGACTCAGCTGCACCTTGTTCTCAGCAGCTCATGACACAGTGCTGTGCTTCAGGATGCAATCCAAAGTCCTGCTGTGTTTCTAGGCCATGTCACTGACCCTAGCCCACCATGTCAAATGAGTGGTTACTCAGTGCAATACTCTACTTCATGAACCTGCGGAAAAACAGTCGTAACTTGTTTAGGAGTAGCTGTGCAAAATCAACAGAAAATTACTGCTAGGTAAGTCTGGTAAACCCTTACCAGCCTGTCACTATTCATCCCAGAGTATCCAGGCATCAACATGGCAGTGTCATGAAATCCTCTTGCCTGCTTTTGGTACAAAGTTTGCTGTTTGCTCTTGCCCCAGCTACACAGTCCCTGGTTCTTTGAGACTCAAAGCACAGGGGGCAGAGCACAGCAGCCACAGCAGCCCCTGCAAGGCTCTGCATGGATGTGGCTTTAGCAGGTTAATCCCTACCTGCTCCTTTCTGCTGGTAGTCAGCTCTTTCAAATTTCATAAAGTGGAATTCACTTCTGGTTTGTGTTGGCTCTGACTCATGACAGGGTTGGCTGGATGGCAGGTGCCAGAGCCTGGCTTTCTCACCTGGCACCTGGGGTCCCCAAGCTGACTCTGTCCAGGATTATGGTGCCTGTGTTGGCATAACACACCATGCCTGGCTGGTTTGGAGGGGAGGATGCTGAGGGCAGGTTTGGGCTCAGGGCCTGCTCGTAGCAGTGGAGCTCCATGGAACACCTGCGCTGCCAATGGCATACAGTAAGAAATAAAAGAGATTGAAAGAAATGCACGGCCATGGGGCACAAACCCTCACAGCTCGAGTTTCTGCAAAGAAGCTTGGCCTGTGCTGAGCCCTGATGGTCCAGGGCAGCACGAGAGCGAGCACTGCAGTGCTGGGGATCCTCAGAGAAGCACACAGCCCTGTCCAACATCCCAGTCACAAAGCCTGCCGCACCACAGACCACGTGCTGAGGCCCTTCACAAGTCACCACCAGGCAAGGTGATCCACAGGACCCAGAACCACCATATAGCACCAAATGGGGGGTAAAGACTGGCTTTATCACCTTCACAAGAGCCACTGCTGGAGGAGGGGACAAGGCTGAAAGGAGCTTTGGAGGAGGCCCCTGCCAGGAGGATCAGCCCATCTCGTGTCTCCTGTCATCCTCAATGTCAAAAGCCCAAAATAGCCCCGCTCTCCTAAGACTCCTGTGCGGGGTCGTGCCTGTTTGTGGGGATGATTTGCTTCCACTAATAGCGCCTGAAGACATTCCTGGGCGGGTAGGCTGCCTTCTGTGTGGCAGGGCAACGTGCTGCCGTGGAGGAGCTGGACACGTGTGCTGTGTCCCAAGGCAGCAGCTGCTATTCTTGCCCAGAGAGACTCGCTGCAGCCCAGCTCCACTGCCAGCTGAAAGGTTAAACAGCAGAATGGGGCCCGAGCGTGCTCTCCCTGCTCAGAGCCTGACTCCAGAGTGCTCCCCTTTGGAGCCCTTGCAATGGCCCTGTGCCAGCCCAGCTCCATGGCCCTTCCCTGCTGGGCTGTGCTGTCCCATGGGACACACAGCAGCTGCCCAGGTAGTCCCAGCAGTCAGTTGGGGCTCCTTGGCATGGATGGGGCAAGCCCTCTCTTGTAAACCAACAAATTAATGCAAAGGCAGATGTGGCAAAATGTGGGCCCAGAAGACCATCTTTTGCTTTGCAAATCAGGAAGAGGTCCTTGTTCATGAATCCCTTCCCTGGTGAGGAAAGCAGAGGCAGAGCTTGCTCCAGGCACAGCAGCATTGCAGAAAGTCTTGTCGCCTCTCAGCCAAGTGGAGCAGGAGCAGCCTGTAGAACATGTTCAGATCAAATAGAGCAGGGCCCCAATGCATGACGTGAGAGCAGCTGAACTTGATATATTGTGACTCTTGTAGCAGAAAAAAGTTGGTAAAAGAGATTGTGGAAGAGTAACCACAGAACTGAGGTGGGGTTGAAACAGTGCTAGGGAGTTCAGAAAGGGTCTGGGAGGAGGAAAGCAAGATGAATGTGTGTAAGGAAAAGAAATAAGTAATAAGTAGAGGATGTGGGGGTGCAAGAAATGACAACTCAGAGCAGGTCTGGGGATGAAAGGTCAGGAGAAATCTGAGGGGAAACACTATAATGATAATCTGCAAATGACTAACTCACATCCCACCTCAAATTCTTTGGAAAACATTAGTTTAGTTTTGAAGAAATCACTTGCTGTATTTATTCTGTATTTTCATTACTGCTGAGAAGGTACAAGGCTTGTCACTCATGCCTAGGCACAGTGCTGAGCAGAGCTGCCTGAAGAGAACAAATCCTCTGGCAGCATTTGGGAGCACAAGCTGTACTGGGAGGACAGAGAGAAAATCCAGACCTTCCCAGAGGGCTGAAGAATTCAGGGACTATTCACAGGTGGAGCCTGGAAGCCCCCAACATGGCCAGACAGCTCCCCAGGCAGGGCAGGTAGCTCAGGTTGGGGTCCAGCAGCCTCAGGAGCTGCTTTTCTCTCTGGCAGAGGAAAAGTGGAAGGGGGTGGTGCAGAGTGATGCAAGTTTTGAGCTGCTGCTGTGGCCCACCCCACAGGGACCCGGCTTGTCACTCTTTCTGAGCCCACCCTGTGGCATATGTTTTATGTAGGATCATCCAAGAAAAAAAACCCTGGAGCTGTTCTGCTTTGTACAACTGATTTGCCCTTCAGGAGCAGCAGGGACTTGTATTCTTCCCTTGGTACATGAGATGAATGCAGAGAGCAATTAAATAAATGTTTAGCCTGACCCACAAGGGATTCTGTCTTCCAATATAAAATCATGAAACCATTGATAAATTTCCTAAGGATGCAAAAGGAACTTTCCTGCATTTCGGAAATGCCACTGGAAAATTCTGCTGTGTATCCTGTTGGCAACTTCACTACAGTGAGTGCCACTCAGAAAATTCTGTGGTAATCCACTGGTTTGTCTTAGTCTTGAAAAGTCTCATTTTTAAAGTGAGCAGATTTATAGAAATTCCATACCAGTTTATTTCCATTTACGGCACTGAAGTCTGCCCAGAAGTAGGATTTGTGCATCTGTCCCAGCTGAGTGCCAGCCGAGGAAGATACCACCTCATTGCTGTCTTTTTTAGGATACAGTTGCTGCTTGTGCTAATATTATGCACCTAATCCTAGTTCTCCTTCCCTCCCCCTTTTGCCACTTGCATCTTTTGACTTTGTCTTACCCGGAGGCGTCTTAGCCTGCCCACCCCACTCCCCTGCTCTGTAACAGGAGCTCCTCAGCTGCTGTGGTGGGTGACAGAAAGGACATCCCGAATGTCACCTCCTAGGCCAGCTCTTCCGCTGGTGTTTGCTGGGAACATGAGGAGTCTGATTAACAGCACAACTCGGATACTCAACGGAGAGTTCTCACCCGCAAATGAAAGTTTGCTGCTTTACCTGTCTCCCCACTGCTCTGTGAGCTGGGCTGTGCCACTCCTGAGTCTCACCCAGTGTGATTGAGAGGAGCCCAACACGAGAAGCATGCCCAAGCACAGCTGCTTGTCACCAAGTCTGTTCCCTGTGTGACATCACATTAAGAGACAGTTGATAACACATCATATTTTTCAGATTCTGCCCTGCCCTGGGCTGTGACTCTGAACCCCACAGGAAGTGTCAGCAGCTTCTCCTCCCAGCTCAGGCACACAGAACAATCCTTTTCCAGCCCCACAGCCAAGGACACCGCTGCAGCTTCAGCCCAGAGAGTGCCACCAGCAGGGAATGGAGCAGAGAATCTGGGAGGCTGGGACTGCATCACCTGGGGCTGGAATTGGACAATTGAGCCCAGTCTGGAAATGGCCCAGAGCTGATAAAAGTGTGAGAACTCGTGACCCGGGCTCCATCTGGGCTCCATCCTGGGTGCAGCCCCGGCCGGGCTCTTGCACTGCCCAAGGTGCATCCTGTGAAGGCCTTTCCATAAATCCCTGCTTTATTCCTGGGACTCTGCCCAGCCTCTGTCCCAGGGAGCCTCTCCAGGCATCAAAACAATGAACAGATGTATGCAGATTGTACATTATGGAATATCTACCACAGTCCATCCGGGTCTGGGCACCAGCCACCCAGCAAGTTGATTGGGTTGAAGTAGGGCAGAGTAATCACCAGTAGTGACCCACCACATGCAGGACTGACTTCCTCTCACCTTAGCTGTAATGTGTGCTCAGAGGAGCAGCACATCCATGCAGATCCTGCTCATTCCTGGTCCCTCCCATGGCCCTGAGCACCTCCCAGTTCCCTATCAGGGCATCAGGGACCCCAGTCACCTGAGGAGGAGCTGCAGTGACCTGTCCCCAGGCACAAGGAGACACTGCTGTCTGTGTAGGCTCCTGAGCCTGCTCTCCAGGCCCTCGACCCACAGCAGGAGGTTTCCTGCTGGAGCAGAAGCTGAGCAGCTCTGAGCTCTGTCCAACCTCCCAGGGCTCACTAGCAGGGTGTGCAAGGCGATCCCTGTTGAGGAGGATATCTGCTCTATCCCATGACCATTTCAGGCTCCATGTGGGGGTACAAATAGGTCACTGAGACCTGAGAAGGCCAAAGGCTTCTTAGGCTTCATATAGAGATAGCAGGAATGAGCTTGTGCTTCTGTCTCCTATTACTGGCAGGGACACACAGAACACATTGTCATTTTCAGTACAGTTTCCCATGTGTAAATTACTTGATTTTTGCTCCATTCATGTAACATTTGTCACCATCTTGAGGTGGTTTGTTCTCTAGAAGGCTTCACCACCTGGGTGGAATGTCATGTAGAGCCTGGGTGTCTGGGGAGAGTGGGATGATGGCAAATGTCTTTTTTGACATTTTAAAATGTTCAAAATTTCTCACACCCATTGACATTGGGTGTGAGAGTCTGCCTGTTCCCTTGGACTCACCCAGTACAGCCATTCAGAGAGCCACACAGATCACAGAAGGGTTTGGGTTGAAGAGACCTTTAAATCTCACCTAATCCAATCTCCCTGACATGGGCAGGGACATCATGCAATCTTTTTTCCTTCAGTGTTATGTTATTGTCAGAAATAACCCACAGAGGTGATGTTAGTTCTGTATCATACACATATTTCTGAAAAATTATGCCTGGCAACTCAGAATGAAAAAAAAGTTTGTACCACCCCTCTAAATTCCTGTGATGGACCTGGAGAAATGCTTACCAGCATACAGTTACCATTGAGAATATGTCCAGCCTGTGGTAATGAGAAGAATCTCCTGTACTCTACCTGCCCTGCTGCTCCTCACCCAGCAGAGCTCCTTCCTGATGTGATGCATTTTGCTGCCCCAACGAGCTCCACAGATCTCTGACTCTGTCTGCAGGTCACACTGCTTTTCAAGGACTGAAAGCAACCAAAGCCTGCTGCTGCTGCTGAGGACATCTCAGCTGACATTCATGAGAAGCAGTACTATGGATTTGGTGTTCTGGAGGGATACGCTTGGGCAAGTGGCATGGAATTAACTGTCTGTTAATTGAATGGAGTGAAATCCAAGATTTCACTGATGGCCATGGCTTCAGCTGCATGGAAGTGGCCCAGCTGGACAGGTCCCCAGCCAGAGGGGCCACCTGGAGACTTCCCCAGCCAGAGGGACCACCTTGGAGGGCTATCAGTCTTAGGGAATCACAGAGCATATAGCCTGAGAGTAGTTCCCAGGAGTAAAGACTATGAAGAAGCATTCCTTTTCCTCTGCCCATACAGGCCATTCTTGTGTTTCCAGTTCATGAGCTTGATGAGTCTGAACAGGCAGGAGGGGGAGGTTCCCAGTGGCCAACACACAGCACCTGCAGGAACTTCCCCTTGCCCTCCCCAGCCTGGCTGCTGCCTGGCTAAAAAGTGCCTTCTCACTCCAGTTAACTGCTGGGATGGAGAGAAGAAAATACACGTCTTAGGCCCTGGCAGAAAGGGAGCAGCTGTCTGATCACTGTCTCAAGAAGGATCTATTTTCAGCAAAGCTGAATCCTTTCTCCTCCATGGGGAATGTGCACCTTGACGACACTGCATTGCTGTGCAGCACAGTCTGTATCCAGAGATGGCTTCCAGCCTGCCCTTCCCATTTATCTCTGCTGTGGTTTGCTTCTGCTCCCAGTGAAGTTTACCATGCAGAGATGGAAAGAGAATTGACAGAATATTAATGGTTCCCAGGAAACACTGCATTCTTTTATTTATTTATTTATTTATTTTTCCTTTGAGGTGCTTGCACTTCTTTCAACAGATTCCTTCCTGGACAGATTTCTCCTCGCTGTACCTGGATAGGAGAAACATAGCAAAGTTTCCCCTGAAGTAATTTTTTGGAATCTAGAAAGTGAAATTACAGTGAAATCTGAATCATCCATTTCAGATTAGAGACTAGTTATTTGTAAGAAACCACTGTACCAGTGTCATATAAATGATACCCTGGTGAAAGAGAAGAGCTGTATAAATTAAACCAAATCCAAAGCAGATGCTCAGTAGCTTAGACTGCTTTCCAAGGATTCTTATGACAGTTGACCAAACACTTCATTTTACTTTTCATGAGCTTTATGTCATACTCTACAACACGGAATGCTGGGTTATTTGCCCAGCTGGTTTTTTTGCACTTGCTCCTGTCTCCTCTTCCAGCCTCCACAGTGTCCCTCCCCTGTAGACATTCACTTGAGAGTTCATATGCTATCTGTATGCACAATGCATGCTCTTACAGCTGCCACTGCTTTAGCCCTAAGTTCCTTCAAAAAGATATTTAAAAACAACAACTCAAAACACTGAAAGAGAAGTTCTTGTTTTCTGTGTCTTGTTTCATTAATGTAAAAGAGGAAAAAAGGAAATGGGCATGAATTCAGAGCTTTCAAGTGAAAGTAGTTGATGTTTTAACATTTTATCTTTTTATAACATAATTAGCAATACAGATAAGCATGGCAGTAAGATTTGAGTCTCTGTGATTCTACAATTGTTGAGGCCCATTTAACATTGTTTTCTATGTTAAGGACGGTGTGCAGCAGATTAATGATGAGGCAAAACCCTGAGGTGAATCTGGGACCCAACAGCACAGAGCAACCACAGAGCCCTGAACCTGGAGAGGAACGAGCCCAGGCACCAGTATATGCTGTGTGCTGAGCAGGTGAAAAGCAGCTTTGCAAAAAAAAAGAGCCTGGAGGTTCTGGGGGACAGCAAGTTGAGCATGAGCCAACAATGTGTCCTTTCTGTGAAGAGGGTGGATGTGTCTGCATTAGGAGGAGTGTTGCAGCAGGTAGAGGGAGGTGATCCTTGCCCTTAGTTCAGCACTGAGGCCACGTGTGGAGTGGTGTCCAGTGCTGAGCTCACGAGTATAAGAGACATACAGAGCTACTGGGGAGGGTCCAGCAAAGGGCCAGTAAGATGAATGAGAGACTGGAGCATCTCTCTCATAAGGGAAGGCTGAAAGAGCAGAGACTGTCCAGCCTGCAGAAGAGAACGATCGAGTGAATCGTATCCATGGACATCAATACCTGGAGGTGCACAGAGGATGGAACCAGGTCCTTTTTAGTGGTGCCCAGTAACAAGACAAGAGGTAATGGGCACAATCTGACACACAGATTTTCACCCTGTGAAAATCTGGGAGTACTTTTTTCCTGTAAGGGTGACTGAGCACTGGCACAAGTTTCCCAGAGCTATTGTGAAATCTCCATCCTTGGAGATATTCAAAAGCCATCTGGTTAAAGAATCTCTTTCATTGTTGTGTTCTACTTCACAACCCTCTTCTGAGGTTTGGACCATTTCCAATAAAGCTTTTATGTTCTACCTCTGGACTATGGGGACCTACTGACACTAAATTCAATCCCCAAATCACTGGTGAGTGTCAATACCTGGAGACACCTCAACTCACTGGCTGCTTCCCATTCAAACCAGACCTTCCCCTGGCTGCCTGCCCAGAGCTACCTGGCTGTGTGCCTCACTCCTGCCTCTTGCACAGCTGGGTCCACATCCTGCACAGCACAACAGCAAACACCCAGAAGAGCTCTCTGAGTAGGATGGCTTTGTTGTTGGCCATGGGGAAGGCAACGTCCCCATAGTCAGGTGATGTAGCCCATCACTCTCAGCTGTAGAATCACAGAATCATGGCTCTAGGTGGGGTGGGGCATGGGGAAGTGCAGTGCCTCACCAGGGCAGGGCCTGGCCTGCCTTCCCCCCCACGCATGCATCCCAAAATGTCTCAGGACATCAATATTTCCAGTCTCTCACACCTGGTTATAGGAAAAGTCCCGGTTAGCCAGGACTGATGATAAATGATGGAGAGTGGCTGGGCAAATTCTTCCCACAGTTCCCGCAGTGGCCTCAGGTGAATCCTGTCTGGCCTCACAGACTTGTGAGTGGCTAAGATCAGCAGGTCATTCTCATTCTGAGACAGCTGACTAATTACTCCTGGGTTGCAGGGAGTCCTGCTCCTCTACCTGATTAACAGCTTAAATGGGCTGGTTACCCTGAGGATAACCACTCTTTCTGTTGATGACTGAGGCAAAGAAGGTGTTAAGTACCTCAGCCTATATCTGACAGGATTTAAATCAGCTCACATGACTGGGCTCTATCCCTAAAACAAGACCAGACTCTCTCCAGCACCACCAGTAAATCCCCTTCCCCTCTCTCCATCAGCATTGTCCAGGTATGTCTACCACCCCCAGTGCTCTGGTATACCAGTGGTGTTTTGGACCAAGTGTGCAAGATATTTGTAATGAAATGGAAGTGCTGGACTGGGGATGTATCAAGTAGAGAGCACCTGGGACTGCATGCTGACATGTGTTTGTGCATACATCCAATTATTTGCATAGGTATTACTGAAAAGAGGAGTTTTCTACCATTTGTAAGTAGACATGCTGGTTTCAATTGGAAGGCATTTCAAATTAGTTATTCTTCCTAGGGTTACAGGCATTGGTAAAGGATAAGTTAAGTTGCTAGCAAAAGCAGGGAGCATCTTGCTCACTGGAATTAACCCGCAGATCAGGAGCCTCAGCAGGTATAAGCCATCACAGGGTTCACAGGAACAGTTTTTAGAGAATATCCCACTTATTTGCAGTCTGAAGTGTGTGCAAAGAGGCACACAGGCACATGCCTGTGTGTGTGCACACTTCCTGATACCCATAAAAATGCCTCACACCTGTCAGAGCCATCAACTTAAAAGCCCAGGTAGAATCCAGCCTCTCCCTGCTGCAGTGTTTGGCTGACCACCCTGCTGTGCCTGTCACCCTCCTGACCTCTTGTACATCTGCACTTCTGCTTTCAGGGTTAAACCAAAAGGTTTTAATCATGCTAGTTTATCTTTTAACATCCTGTTTTATCTATTGTCCTTCTGGGATAGCTGCAGCACAGACATACCAAGCAATCCATCCCAGGTCGTGCAGTGAGGCAGTGGGAAAGCCAGCAATAAAATCCATAAGTCCTGAATCCAAGTTCTTTAAGTGCTTTGACTAGTCCAGATTCTCTCCTTAACACCCTTGGAAGATTGTTTATAGGAGATGTATTCATATAGCCACTAAGACATCAAAATTTTCTAATTATATCTGGTCATGTCAAATGACAATTATGCCCTTAGTTCAGTTTGCCAGACAATGCTTTACCAAAGAGGGTTTGCCAAAATATTTTTGACCGAAGAAAGAGTAGGCATCTGTAGCATCTGCAGGCGAGACCGTATAAAACGTCCCTGCAACACGTCTGCCCTGGCTCCACAGAAAGCTCCAAGGTAAGAGGATGGGGTCTGCAGGCTGGCAGGAAGGGGATGGCAGCCTCGTGTGCCACCACATTCCTGCTGCCTCCGGGGCTCCTGTCCAGGAGGGGACTCCATTATAAATCTGTTTTCAAGGCACCTAAATGTTTTCACTCTTGATTTCTGTGCAGCAGCAATTTGGGAACTGCCATTTCTGTTTTACAGTGCTGACCAGCTGCCAGCCCACAAGCCACACATCTGGTGTCACGAGAGGTAAGAAGCTGATTACTAATTCTTAGGGGCAGAGACAGATCCTTTTGGGGGGGGATCAGGAAAGTTCACTGGTTCACCCTATATGCAAACCTGGTGGGATTGCAGTAGAAAGTGGTGAGGGTGCCCAAGACTGTGTTTGAAGCCTCTGAGCACTGATGAGAGAACAGAAAATCCCCATAGGGACATTCCTCACTTCTGCTTAAGTGACCTTACATAAATCAAGGAGTGCTGCCTTCCCAGCTTTGCTATGGCAGGAGGAGAATGGGACCAGATAAGCACAGCAGGAAAAAATGCAAACTCCTGTATTCTGCTTAAGAATACATTAATTATTAAATCATCTGAACATACAGACCTTCTAACCACCTTTGTAGAGTGCCAGAAGTCTCAGCTTTCTTAGATATCCACTTTCTTACTCAGACAAAATATATATTTATTACTTAAGGAATAAAAAGGGAATAAATTTTACTGAAGTTGCTAGAGGATTTTCAAATGCAGTTGGCCAAATTTAGGTACCCTAGATGTTTAATAAATCATTTGAAGAAATGTTTAAAAAAAACCACTTTTGAGAACTCATGTGTTCATAGATTTTTCAGTAAGTATTTATTTGAGATCTTAATATAGCCTTGGAAATTCCAGTTTCAATGATGGAATTTTATTTCACCTAAGTCAGAACTTTGGGGCTGAAATTATTTAGGTATTGTAGTGAAGAGGGACAAATGCATAGAGGAAATTAATTGTGGAGAATATTAAAAGGTCACAAAGCTTGCACTTCTTTTTTTTTCTTTCTGGTGGAGAACTTCATTAGCAAAATTTATTAATTACCCACTACCTTTCCATTACCATTAAATAGGTAAATGTCCCAAAGATTCATTGCTTTACAAGACTGTAGGTCACCTACACTACAGTTTTCCAGTAGTTTTATTTCACTGTTCGTCCTTTTAACAATTACTTCTATTTCCATTCCTGTTAGAGATGTCTTAGTGAAACTTGTTCAACAAATTCACTCTTGTCTTACAGGCACAGTGTTCTTGAAGCTTCAAATACACAGTTCTGAAAAGGTCATCAATGAACATTTGAAAACCTAGACTACATCCATGAAAGCCTCTTATTTTGACATAAAATTAGGTTTCTAGTTATCTCATGTTAAAATACCCTGAGTATGAAGAGACACTGAGGCACAGGATAAAATTTTCTCAAATCTTACAGAATAAATAATGAGTTTCTTATTATTAAATATTTATTAAAATTAATTAATTTTGATTATTAAATATAATTAAATATTTTTTCTCCTCAGAGTCACCTGCTGACATTCTCAGTAAAGTGCAGCCATGGCCTCTGGAGATGCTGAGATGGCTGTTTTTGGGGAGGCAGCTCCTTACCTCCGAAAATCAGAAAAGGAGAGAATTGCAGCCCAGAACAAACCTTTTGATGCCAAGTCATCTGTCTTTGTGGTTCATCCCAAAGAATCCTTTGTGAAAGGGACAATCCAGAGCAGGGAATCAGGCAAAGTCACTGTCAAGACTGAAGGGGGAGAGGTGAGTCAA